>VOQJ01011204.1:21677-35375 GCA_015052665.1 Apistogramma diplotaenia
GTCTAGCGACCTCCTCCTAATTACCTGTAGTGTCACTTCAAGCAGACTTTGTAATTTTCAACTACACCACAACCCCCTTGTTAGCCGCAGACGGGTGGCAGAGCCTCATAATTCCAGCATATGGTCGACAGACATACGGGGGAATTTGTCAGCTTGTACTGGCCTTAAAGTCGAAGACCCCATTAACAGGAAAACTAAATCTGATAATCTGGTGAGATCTCTGCAATCCGTGAGAAAGAGTTTAAATTCTAATCACGGACACGACTGCACAAATAAGAGACAAACTCACTGTGAGGCTGAAAAATTACAATATAATATAGACGTGAAAGTTTGGACACATTCTCATTCAGTGTTTTTATTTTTATCTTCCTGCGTTTTAAATCAGGAAGACGGTGACGGAGCACATGAGGAATCAAGCAGGAAACGTGATTAAAAATGTTAAACCAAAATATGTTTCAGATTCTCCAAAGTTTGTTTTGATCGCAGCTTCGCTCTCTGCAGCCTCTCCATCAGCATCATGAGGTCATCACCTGACGTCCCAGGAGCTCCCAGAGGTGCTGAGCACCAAACTGATTATCAAATGAAGGTCTAATGATTTGCACTTTATTGGAGGGTTGGAGGATATTGCACACAAAATCAACTGGATAATCTTGAAAATTACTGTCCATTATTAAATTATTACCATTTTATAAAGCTATAAATGTATTTCATACATATCAAATCAGCGCATGCATTTTGGGTATGACTTCATATTGTGACGAACTGAGATTACTCACAATTTCAAGCACCCAGATAAAATATGTCTGATGTATGTGGCACATGTGCTGTACAGGAAGACTACAAGTCAAACACATGAGAACTGAAGTTTTTAGGGGGCAGCTGAGTGAGACAGTATAGTTTCACATGAGTGGTGTTGCTGAAAACGTGGCATTAGGGATGAGTGACATTTGGGAGGGTGTCTTTGTTGGCTCAATCATCATAGTATTGATCGCCAATCAAAGGCAAGCTAAGAAAACTTTAGCATAAGCCCAGTTACTCCTCGTTACTTTATTTACATATAGCATGGTGATTTATCACTACAATATTTAACATCTTTATTTTGGAGTCAAAATGCACCAGAAACAACTTTGCTCTCTTGAGATGTTTTAATAATTGGATTTGATTGCCCAGCAGCAGCGCTTCAATAAATGTATCTAATTCACTGGTCTTTCATTAGTACTTGAAAAGTTGAACTTTTCTCAACTTTCAGCACAGGTACTGCAAGCAGAGCGAAGTAACGTGACATCATCAGTGTAGATCTAAGCTAATGCCAAGCCTGTACATGCCTTGCAACAAAAACATTTAATTTCAGCACAGCTTATTGTAAAATAGTCAAAAGCTAAATGCAAAAGCAGATTATGCTGATGATGGTGACTGATGATGACTTACTGAAACCAGAGTGCAGAGACAAGGGGCTGGACAGAAATGAGGCGCTGCACTCATTTCTGCTGCAAGAACTTGGACCTGTTAAAGGTAGCTGTTGGAGATTTGATGCATCGCCATGATGACGTAATCAGATCTGTCACATTGACCACGAGTTCAGGAAAAATCTCATTCTGAGAAAGCTAGCATGGACAGTAGCACCGCACGGGGTTACACAACAATTCAATGTAGTTTCCTTACAAACGATTTGGCTGCTTACGCTAACGATGTCACAGACTCTGACAGGCCATGTGTCCCGTAGTGAAGCTACGTCTTCATCTTATTGTTGCGCTGCACCTATGGAGAAAATTCACTAAACAATTAAAATGTTAGTCACCTCCATTTTCAGCTATTCAGGAAAATGAAAGTCAGACAAAAGTCAGAGAAAGCCACTCGTCTTATCCGACCGGGCCTTTTAAAGGAAGAACAAAAGGTATTTCTCCTTCATTTCCCATTAACCTCCGTGCTCCCGCACACACAGGAAACACGGCGACCTCAGTGACCTGTGTCACATATCTCACGCGGCTGTGGGGACCGTTTTCTATGGGGGATGGTGACATTCAGTGCAAGAATTCTCTATCTAGCCACAGTCCTTGTGACAGATAACAGGTAGGTGTTGATATTTGTCCCTGGTCTCGCTGATACTGTGTGGATGCACTCCCGATAAGCAGGGAGCAGCTAAGACATTGATGAAGTCTGAAGTGGAACTGACAAGCTCTGTAAGTGGATAACATCGTCAGGAGGAGCGGGCTGTTACAGTCCGGATTAGATTCTTGATTATTTGACACAGGTGGGTCCACGCTAAGCAGAATTTCATCAGCACACTCAGCATTGTCTCAACTCAGCACCAGATGCAACGTGGGCTCTTTTAGCATATGCAATAATTACATTTTAATATTTTCCAGTTTCTGAAGACTTGCTGATGTGACGCAGACTTCGCCGACATCTCGGTTCTGCTCTCTTTCCCGAGCACTTCATTAGTTATGCACCGCTCAGAATCCAGTAATCCTGCACAAATTTTAATTTCAGTTCGATAAAGACGAAACACCACTGTAAAGAAACCAGTGATTTATGAATATGAGGCGAGCAAGATGAATGACTTATTGTTTGTTTGTCCAGAGCGTCTAATTCTCCCCATAATTCCACAGCACATGAAAACTTAACAAGAAGGAAACCAGTTGCTAAAAGAAAAGCCTTTCAAGCTAACAACTGAGCCTTCATGAATGTTTAATTAATCAGTAGTGACAAAAGGGAACAACAATCAACAAAGAGATGCCGATTTCCATTTCTTATGCATTATTCCCACTGGCAAATCACAGAGTGCTGTCAACTACCACTTTGCTCTCTAACCCGTCACTATGGTTGTTACCACACTCCACTGACAAAACCCTCGGAGAGCTACAGTACATTTCATTTGAGATCCAAAGCTGAGCAGCAGGGATCAAGTAACAGAGTTCAGACACGAGGAGTTCACTGTTGCTTTGTGTTTACACGGATACTTTTGCACTGTGTTTTGTTCCTCTTTGCCTCCACAGCAGCAGCTAATAAGACTCAGACGCAGTTATCACGAGAAGCTGACGGGAAACGTGTGTTATATATGTTTAGCTTTGCCTCGGGGAGCCGATGCAAAGACAGCATCCTGTGGGAGGCACCAAACAGACTCCGTTACACTCCTAACACCATCTGCCCTGGCACGTTGTGTCACTCTTGTGACAGGTAACAAGATGAAGCTCAATGAGGAAACACAATAACAAGTGTATACCACCCAACAACAGAGCCCAGCGTCCTCGCTGAACTCCTCCAGTGTCAAAAACACACTCTGATCTCCTTCCTGCTACTGATGGAGCATTTTTTCTGCAAGACTCCTGCTGCTCTGGGGTCAGCGGTGAGGCTCTCCGGGAGGGGAGAAAACCTGAAACGATCCACTTACATGCTTCTGTGTGTCCTAGATGAGCTGCATTATCATCAAAGAGTGGTCATTTAAATGCATGGATGAAATAGGAACGGGAAGATATGAATATATTAGCATACAATGCAACGGGACATTTTTGTGTACCAGTTTGTGGGGGGTTGAAGAATAGTAGCTCGTGGCAATTAGCATCAGTCAGCGCTGTCAGGCTAAGTGACAGTTTGTGAGTGTACGTGCGAACGCTGTTTTCTTATCCACAACATTAATATCCTGCTTAAATCACCGAGTAAAATCCATCCACATTAAGCTGTTTCTGCACTGAGGACTGAGACAGCACAACAAGGTCAAACGACTCATTCGAAATTCTTTTGATACAACGTAACCACAGTCCGCAGAGGTTCACCCTCTTTAATCTCCTCGCCACTGCTTTGACATCAGTCAGTATTACATTCTACACGTTCAAATCTTTACATAAATATTTACTGTGGCGCGCGCCGTCTCATAATAGGTAACTGACCGCACACAAAAAATGTTAAAGAACGCAGTAAAAATTTCAAATATCAGAAAGAATGGCTCTTGACCTATGCGAAGTGGATAATAGCATTTTTATGCTCGCCCCGAGGCTGTATCTGCACATGCTGATGCTGCTGCAGCATGTCTGAAATGTGCCACTGGTGCTTTTTCAGCTTCTGCAGAAATTTTGATTGTGTTTATTAAGGCATTTTATGCTTTTCCTCATGTTGTGAGGTGTTTGTTTATTTATTTATTTTCACAATATAAAGCTGCACGGCTCATGTTTCCATGTTGTTAGCTCTTTGTAAGCGAGCTGTTTGTTGAGGGCCTTCCCTAAGTGTGTGTTGACGCCGATGCTAGATGTTCAGTCACAGCACTGAGCTATGGGTGAAGTCCTAGTGATTTGATTTGATTTATCATTCTTGTATTTTCATTTGTGGAAAATACTCATAGCAGGCAAGCGTGTAAATAGGCATACTCATTTCCTCTTGTTCTTATTCACTCATTATTTTTATGCAATAGCCCATTAGAGATCAGCCGTCTCGGAAATCTCGCACACTGATTAGGCTGCTGTGTGAGGCAGGGAGCAGAAATGAGCTCTGTCTGAATTGTGACTTACCAACAGCAGACATTTCTTCCACAGCGGCGTGGTACGGTCCTTCGGTGAACTTTGGCGCGTTGTCGTTTATGTCCTGGACTTTGATGATGAACTCGGTCATAGGCTCCAGGAGCTGGCCCGTGTTGGCGTTAGTGACCTTGGCGGTTAGCGTGTATTCGGCCTTCTCCTCGCGGTCCAACCTCTTCATGGCGTGGATGTCGCCCGTTCTGTCGTTGATGGCAAAGATGGTGCCCGCCCCCTCACCTGCAAGGCTGTACCTGGCTGAGTCGTTCTGCACCTTGTCTGTGTGTAGCTACAATTAAAAGGAGAAAAACAAAGGATATGTTAAAATATGTAGCAAAGATAAGATGTTTATTTGTGACATGCGCAATTATACACAGTACAGTGTGCAGTGAAATGTATTTTGCAGCCGATAATAAGTAGAAAAATAATATCTGTGCATATATAAATAAGAAGAATAAAACTAAACTATAGAGAAAAAGTGTCGGCGCAGGTACGATGGAAGCTGACCTCACCAGCGCCATCGTGGATAAGTTTTATCCCACTTTATCCCAGTTTTATCCCACTGTGCAAAGACACACTGGAGGAGCAGGGGTGGGGGTGGGGGGTGGAGGGCTTTTAATGAATGCAAGTTGATATACTCAGCAGATTCTACAAGTTCTCTCCACATAAATGCAGCTAAGTATACAATATGACCATAATGTGTTGCTGCTGCTGCACTCCGTGGAAACTAGATACTAAACGTGGCTCAGCATAGCCCACACTTTGCTAAATGAGGCCCGCTGGGGACAATAACTTTATAAGTTGCACAGGAAATGGACCTTAGTCTGGGTTGTTCCTCGTTATACATCACAAATACATCACACAAACGCATGTTATGGGGTATATTGCTCCCTACAGTCTGAAATTTACTGGACAAAGACTTTGGATGTGCTTTGAATGTTCATGCTACAACACTGCAAGAATGAGAGATCCATAAAAAATTAAAGAGGAAACTCTGAATGATGCATTCTTACAAACAACGAGCCCCAAAGACACTGGATGATGGTGCATATTTCTCATTATTTTTGTAATTACCGTTTCATTAGTTCACTGCAGCTTTATGCTCGGCTGAGTGGTTGGATCCCACTCACTGCACGGACTGAGTATAACTAATGAATTTGACAACCCTGCATAAGGCTGCGGACAGAAGAGCAGGCGAAAATCTGCTGTTTCGAGTTAACAGGGTCAACTGGAAGGGCAGAAGATACAATGGTATGGACACAACGAGGTCAGAGAAAAGAGTTTAATTTTTGCTCCTATAAACACACCGAGCACTTCCTTTACTTTTAAGTCACCTTTCATATAAAGCCTCGTGATCCCCGGAGTGAGCGCCTCTCAGAGGGGGGGGCAGCAGCATTTACAAATCCAACAATACAACCGGGGCACGGCTGGCAGCCCTCCTCTGTGCAGTTTGTACTTTTGTCAACATACATGCATCTGAAAAAGACACACACACACTCGCACACACACACGACCAAGCTCACAGGCATACATCAAAACATCTATTCAGCAGCTTTAATTTCACTCCCTGCCACAGTGTTTCCACACGGGCTCCTGTGGGAGCGTGGTGAGGGTGCAGAGCAGTAAGGTAGAAATGTGCTTGTGAAAACCCCCAACCCCTAAACCCCCCGCAATGTTTTTAGACCTTGGCTTTTATGCATATACTGTCTCCGAGGTGTTGTTTGCAGACACTGACAAAGCACATTCGCTTAAATTGTCACACCTTGCACTTTTGTTTTCCTAATTGTGCCATCATTTCACATGAATGATGTAGCTCATTAACACAAATGCCTCGCAACATCCTGCACACTGAGAAACTCTTTAAATGAGCTCAAATTAATGATAGACTGTCATAATTTTTTTAGCCAATGTGTGACTACTTGTGTGAAGTCTAAGGCCTGCAGCTCAGCATATATGACTGCATGCTGGTGCTTCATACAAAAGGTGGCAAAGCGACTGTTTCAGCTGCATATTGGTTTTGGTTTATTGCTTTTCCAAATCAAGGTCGTGGGAGGGGGGGCTGGTCTACCCCTGCTCCCCGGAGCGCCGGGCAGGCTACACCCTGGACAGGTCGCAGGGTGAAACCTAACCCCACTAACCGGGTACTTGGAGAGACGTTCTCAAGCAGCCACATGTTTCTGTGATATCCTCCAAAAGCCCGACTGCACCTTTTCCAATATTGATGATGCTGACACACTTTACTGCGTTTGTCAGTTTCACTTCAGTTGTTTGTATTTTATACCTCAGATCTTCTCTGCAGCTGCCTGATGCACCAACAACAGCTCAAGCAAGAGTAGCCCACAGACCAGTTGTACCACATGTTTCTGACACCACCCCATCCACAGAGTGCCAGAGTTTGCCCCAGAGTCCGGCTCAATCCCGCTTGTCTGCCAGTCTTTTCTTGAGAGCTGAGCCACTGTCTCTTCCTGCCTCCATCAGTGGCTGATAGTCTCTTAAAAGCCAAGGCCACCACAGTCTCCCTGCTTGTCCCAGGCTGTAGCTTCCTGCGCTGAGTCACTCTGTTTTTGTTGAGTCAGGCCTCCTTTTAAACCTGGAGCAGGTGGAGCTAATGCCGTTCACTGAGGAAATGTAGGTACGAATTAAATAATAAAAATAAAAGCATGTAAAAAAAGTTAATAAAAACCATGCAAGGTATAAGGCTGTATAAAAACCACCATAAAATCCCAGCAGGTAAAATACTATAATGACTTCCACCCTGTGACTGTCAGCTGAGGTTACCTGTGTACTGACGCGTGCATGTGCGAGGCTTAAGGCGAAGTCGTGCAGAAATACGGAAATAAGCTGTTGATTCCAACATTTAAATCAATCACAGCTGAAAAATCCTCCAGATGCTCAAAGCACGATAAAGTTTGTGCATTTGCAGTTCCACGGCACGGTGACTTCATCTGCCTGACGAGCTCGTCAAAAGCTCCACAACAGGTGAACAAGCAGAGCTTAATTAAAAATGTTTTATTGCTGTCTGTTCGCAAGGTCAGAACGAGTTTGGTATTTCTGTGCTTCTGTATTGTGGTCTCGGTGTTGGGTTAATATTTGATGAGAATGGACAAACAGACATTCTGAGAGAAAACAAACATCATTCTGTCGTCTAAACATAAGTAACATTGATCGAGTCAAAGTGCATTTGAGTTTTTCTTCTATTGAAAGTATTAACATTTACCTTTTTTAATTATTTTAAACCATTGTGTGGCTGTCAAGGTAGAGCAATGGAACTGACAGCTAACGCAAATTCAGAGGCTGAACAAACGTTCTTTTATTAAAAGGCGCATTGCTTCTGTTGAAAAAGTCCCACATTCACTCTTCATTTTCCTAGAAGGTGCCACTTTGGCCCTGGATGTCACCGCGAGTTGAGCCGAGCTGGCTGCACCGTAACACTGATGTCTCCTCTAAACGCCCGGGTCACCCACTCCGCAGACAGCCTTCTCAGTGGAGAGCACAGGTTCTCATCAGAGAGCACAATTACGTGCGTTTAAAAAAGTCTGTCACAGGTCCCTGTCATTAACTAAGTTGCCTGGGCAACTAAAACAGCACCAGTAATCAGTGAGACTGACTGTGGCATTCAGGAAACTAGCAGATCACAGATAACAGCGATGTGATGATTATGTGCTGCGATGCACTCGTAGCCTGGGTGAGGAAAGCGTGCAGCACATAGGCTACTGTGCCTGACTTCAGTCTACACTGCCCAGAGTAAACACTGACTACATTACTGCATGAACATAAACCAAATCTATTACAAAGGAAATGTGAGTGAGTGCAGCAAAGCGCATCCAGGCTGGGAAAGTTATTGCGGCTCAGCTGCTGCAGGTCAGGCTGCTGAGAAGGCCGGCATCCAACCTTCTGAAGCCGCGCTGCAGAATCACGAAGAAAGTCTTGGTTGACAACAGAAATTTTGTGTGCAGTACTGTCTGCCAGCACACACACACACACACACACACACAACTGCACACCTCCATTTGCCAACCGCAACTCCCAATCAGGGGCTGCATGGGACTGCTTATCCTGTCAGCGGAGGAGGAAACATGTCAGTCCCTGCTGAAGATGAGCTTTTACGGCAATCACTTGAACAATCACTGTGTCCTAATGAGGAAGATTCTACAGATTCCACTCCCACATATCACCCGCCCCCGCCCCGCGCCCGGGCTCCTGATGCTTAAGTGTAGTCCTACAGAGGGAACTAATGATTTCCCTAGTTGTCAGGCCAAATGGTAGATAGGACGTGTTCTCCTCCTATGTATGTACCAGCAGGACTGGAGAAGGAGAGCGACTGAAGCGGAGCGCGAGAGGGAGGAGATACTGTCACTGTGATGCTCGTCAGCGAGTGTCTGCAGAGCAGCCTGCACACTGTGCGTCCGACTGCTTTCTCCAAAGTCTACTTCAGTTAGCGTGAGGGTCAGAGGGTGGTCCTGTGGCCTCAGCTGTTCGCTAAGTGGAAGAAGTCAGATGCTTCACTTCTGTGTACAGAAATGAATTGTGGCTGATATACAGTATTGTAATATCTGAGCTTCTTAGATAGAAGCACTGCACTGTGCTTTTCTCCAAACTTAGTCAGCTAATGCAGGCACTCGTGCAACCTGAACAAGCATATGCAACACGCCTCTCTGCTTACTTTATATATGAAATGAAATTTCATATCAGCATCTTTACATATACAAACTAATGTAGAAATAACTTTAAAAACGTTATTATCTTCATACCTTTACTTATAAATGAAGTCCATGCGCCTCCTTTTGAAGAACAGCATCGATAACTTGTTTGCTAACTGTTTACTGTAGCTTGCTGTCTAATTCTATTATTCTGCAGCCGAGGAGTCGCTGGGATCACCAGCGCCCCCTGCCATGAGGCATGAGAACTGACACCTAGTGTCTCTGCAGCAGTTTATGATCCTCAGCACAAGAAACGTTACACACATACAGCTGTTGATTAAAAACACTGAGCATTATTTACACCAGCTACAATATAGAAATTTAGTTCGTATAGTAAAAGTGTTTGAACTTAATAGCAATACGGTCTCACTGCATAGCAGCACAGTTAGCGTAGCCATTATCACCGCTCAGCTCTTCTTGGGGTTTGAACGGTCAATGTGAAAATTCAGTGATTTAATAAAAAATCTAAAAATTGTGAAGTTAATTGGAAACAACTTCAAAATACAAATCAATGAATACAACCATTTAATTTCCATGATGACAGATGAGGCATGGCGTTTCTTTCTTTCTTTCTTTTATTTTTGAAAAGGGAATAACTGTTTCAGAGGTGCTGAAAAGCACAGTTTTAATTTATTAACAAAAACTCACTATATTCTTCTGAAAAGCTAAAATATAATTGGTATAGTAAATCGTAGTGAATCGTATATTTTCTTCTCAAATGTAGAAAAATATAAATTTCATGAATCAGAAAGTGGAAAAAACACAGTGCTAGTACCAAAGATTGTCCACTAAATCAGTAAAAAAAAAAAAGTACTTGGATCCCTTCCACTGTGATTACATAATATAAGCATTTTAACACATTGAATGTAGCACA
This sequence comes from Apistogramma diplotaenia, assembly GCA_015052665.1. Taxonomy (NCBI): domain Eukaryota; kingdom Metazoa; phylum Chordata; class Actinopteri; order Cichliformes; family Cichlidae; genus Apistogramma; species Apistogramma diplotaenia. Next base: position 31,757 of record VOQJ01011204.1, read on the forward strand.
CTGCCAAAGGTGCAGGACAGCATGAAGAAGTGCTGTATAATGCATCACTGTGTTGACTCTAAATGTCATGTTTAGCACAATCCTGATGTGGGTTTGTTTAACTGAGGTTGCATGACCACAACAGGCTCCAATATGAAGTGGAAATGCCACGTTATGCCATTAAATATGGAGTAGACTGCTTGTTGTTATGTAAAATGTATATGAACCCCAAGGCCATGCACTGCATGGTCTAGTTTACATAGCACCTTTTGTAAAAGCCAGATGTTGACCTTTTTTATTCAGCTCAGTCAGTTATTATGGCCCAGTTCTCCTCATCTGTTCAGCGGGACTCTGCCTCACAGAAGAAATCCAAAGGAATAATTTGAGAGGGCCTCATACTGCAATGAGGGATCAATAGAGGGTAATTCATTGCCACTGATAAAATTAGAGCTTTTTTGTTCCATCTGTACACCCTCAGGCAACTGTAGCCTAAATAGTTACTCCAGATAGATTCTGCTCAAACATGTCTGGAATTAATTGTAGCTTCCTCCCATTTGTTGGATTTTGACTCTGTTAATTACACCTACATGAATAATCTGTAATTCTAAATATTGCAATAACATTTTGAATGTACGGAACAGATGGTGCGATGCATGATATATGATACACTTAGCTATTCTTGGAAACATTTTCCCTCCAGTCTGTCTCGTGGCACGTAGCGGTTTATCAAATTGGACAGAAAAGTTCCCTTCTGGTGTGAACCACAGAAGACTTTATTGGAGGAAATCATATAGTGAAGATCTGTGATGCCGGGGCTTCGGAAATGGAAAGTTTAATTCAGAAATATCATAACCTGAAATGTTGTCAGCTCTGCAATTCTTCATACCACCAGTGAAGCCAAATGTAAAGGTGTTAAATAACTCCTTTCAGATCTTATATGGCTCATTCACTTTTACTTCCATGCTGAACAAACGTGCATTTTTAACATAACTCAATCAGGATGAAGTGTTTTAAAGGCATCATTATCTGCTGCTGCTCTGTTTCACATCACACCGTGGACCCGAGTCCATCTGCTGCAAAATAACAATAATCAATATTGATTATTTTCTGAGGTCAAAGGTATTCATGGAGGCCAAAAAAAGGAAAGAGTGCCTCACATATTTTCCTCTTCATTTATTATTACTGCAAACACTCCTGCTTTATTGAGACAATGAGAACGAGATGGTGTCGTGACCCACATACGGGGAGAGGTGATGGTCTGTAATTGAAGCCAACTCCACACAGAAAAGGTACAGTAATTACAATCAGCAAAGAAACTCCCAGTGTTACACACACACACAGAAAACTGAATTGTCAGCAAGCTATCACCTTTTGTGTTCAGTCTGCTTTAGTTTTCTCCCAGACAACAATGAATTAATGAGACAAACAAAAAAAAATGCAACAATTTGCTCTGCGTTTGTGCTCAGCCTGTACCAAGGTCGTTCTGGGCTAATGTGTTTCATGTCTATCCATGCACTTTGAGCAATGGCACATGTGTCCCATTCATTGCCACTGGCACGTTATTGCTTCTGGAGAATAAGTCAAAGTCAAAGCAGCTACCTTTAGTACAAGAGGGCAACACAATTAGATTAAGCCACCCATGAAAAGCCTTTTGTTTGTGAGTGCTGATACATTGGAGGATGCATTTTAATCAGAGCAGCGTACAGTGTCGCAGCAGTGAGGATGGGAAACAGAAAAATAAAAGCGCGGCTGCATTATGCATTCAGGCTGTCGGCTATATTGGCTCTCGGTTCCAGAAAGACCTGTTGTATGCAAGTAATCTTCAGTATAGATTTTTACCGCCTGCTCATTAAATCCTGTTGTTAGAACAAGAGAGCGCCGGACAATCAGTCTGCTCGTTGGCGTGTGCTTGGTGCAGCCGGAGCACAAAGGTAAATTAAAACAATATGACTTCTGATAGAACACATTAGTCCAATTCAAGGCTGCCCCACATGTGGTCTGTGAAGAGCTCAGCAGCCATATTTAAGCCTGTGAAAAACCTGTGATTTACAAAACACACGAATGAAAAACAGGAAGAAATATCATGAACAATAAAGACACAGAGCTGTGAAAAAGTGTAAATGAGCTCAGCCACAGGAGCTATGGCACACATGCTGGGCGCTAAATAGAGGGAGATTTTTTAACATTAACCTCGACTGCTGCCATTACCCTACCTGTGGGCCACAACTTATCGGTACACAGAGCGTGCCGAAAGTGGGTGGGTGTGGAGAGGCGCTAAACAAAACGAGCTTAATCAAGGACCACAACAGTTTTCTCTTTCTTCTGCGCGGCTGACCTAATCAAATCAAGGAATGAGATTGATTTCACGAGGTGCAGATGGATCCCGTAGCAAGTCTAATTCAATGTGCCGGCTCTCCACTATGATGTGTGTTTTCTCGGTCCAGATGGTGCTGCTCGGGTTTGTAATTCATATTTCACCATTTCCCCCCCCCCCCCCCCCCCCGCCTCCCTCTCACCCTTTCTCTCACACTATCTTTTCTCTGATTTCTGCTCATAGTTTAACAACCAAGTAAATGTGTATTGATGTGGATAAGTATCATAAACTCATCTGTCAAGCATGTGATCCTGTGATCTTGTTAAATGTCACAAACAACACATGGCAGCTGGTGAGTTTCACAGAGGGGATCTCAGAGCTCAGCAGCTGGAAAACTCAAACTGTCGTCTTCCTATAGAATTATGTTACATGGTAAACTAGATAAAAGGTTTATTTAACAAGACCTTTTATTACATCAGTGTCTACAGAGGTGCACTTTCTATGGCAGGCCATAAAATCTGACGTTTTGACTATCCGAAATTACATTTTATATCTAAAAATGCATTCTAACTAGTCAGAATGTAATTTAAGATATCTTAAATTGAATTCTGACTAGTAAGAATAATAATTCAAGATATCTTAAATTGAATTCTGACTAGTCAAAATGTAATTTAAGATATCTTAAATTACGTCACCGGAATCGTCATTTGACTAGTCAAAATGACCCGATTACGTGTAAGGCCCCCTTGTGCTGTACTGAGGTGTCCAAACAGGTGCCTGTAGTGTAGAACTTCGCGTGGCTGCAAAATCGCACAAAATTGGAGAAAAAAAATGTAAGAAAACGCTACAATATAGAAAGAGCTCTTCAGTGTGGAGCGGTACAAATCATGTTAAAAATACAAGAATGTGATCTGGACTCTAACCTGACATCCCGGACCACTGACTAGCAAAAGCAGGAGAGGCTAAAGTGCCGTTTAAACTTTCCGCCAAAATGCTACATAATTTAAGATATCTCAAACGTCATTATGACGAGTCAGAATGTTAATTTAAGATATCTTAAATAGAAACGCCGTCTAATTCAAGATATCTGTAATCCATTCGGAGATATCTTAAAGTGTAATTTTGACTACATTTAAGATATCTTGAAATGTGATGTAATTTAAGAAATCTTTAATTATAATTATGACTAGTCAAAATACAAAACAAGATATCTTGAATTCACTTGTTGACAAGTCATAATTGAATTTTAGATATCTGAAATGTGAGTTTCAGATAGTCAGTAATTCATTGTAGATATCTTGAATTGCAGCCTCCATGCAAGTCAAT
>VOQJ01011209.1:6351-27411 GCA_015052665.1 Apistogramma diplotaenia
TTGTTTGGGGGGGGTGTTTTTTTTTTGGTCGGTGTGTTTTGTTTGGGGGGGGGGGGGGTGAACGCTGGGAACACTGCTTCTGTGAACTAGCTCTCTCCATCTCTGGGCCAGGCAGGGGATTATTTATGCTCCAGTGTTGCCCTCTTCTCTGCACCTCCCCCTTGTCAAGCTCTCCTTAAAAAGACACACTGAAGACTCGGCTTGCTGAACGGAAGCACAGAGATGTGATGAAAATCTGTGCAAATTCACTAGATACATACATACAGGGACCTGATTCAGGGTTCCTCATATTTCAGCCACATAAGGGTGATACGCTCTAAAAACTGGGCTCCACATAAAATTTATACTTAACAGGCTTTACATGGCTGTAAAATAGCCCCCAACAAAAAAGGAAAAATCAGCAGTTAAGAGCTCATAAAGTGGAGCTTTCATTCTTTTCACGTGGCATAAATGAATTGTCAAAACCACTTTACAACAAAAATCACTGCGCCGTGTTTTTCAGCCTTCCTGTTTTGCTTTTTCAGCTAACTCGATATTGAAGAGGGAGAAGCGCCTGCGGACGAGGAGGGTGCATTTTGAAAATGTGACAGTGTACTACTTCAGCCGACGGCAGGGCTTCACCAGCGTGCCCAGCCAGGGCGGCAGCACGCTGGGCATGTCCAGCAGGCACAGCTGGGTCAGGCAGTACTCTGTGGGTGAGTTTGCCCTGGAGCAGAAGAGGATCCACAGAGACATGCTCAGAGACCACTTGAAGGAGGAGAAACTCAACTCAATCAAACTCAAGGTAAAGAGCTTTGCTATTGGTCTGTAAATCTTTTACTGTGGATTTCAAATATCATTATTTCTGAAAGGTTTATTTTAAATTCTCGGATATGTTTTCAAGCTGACCAAGAACGGCACAGTGGAGTCCGAAGAGGCCAACACTCTCACAGCGGAGGACATATCCGATGACGACATCGATCTGGACAACACAGAAGTGGACGAGTATTTCTTCCTGCAGCCTCTTACTACTAAAAAGCGCCGGGCACTGCTGCGCTCCTCTGGGGTAAAGAAGATTGACGTGGAAGAGAAACATGAACTTCGGGCTATTCGCATGTCCAGGGAGGACTGTGGCTGTGATTGCAGAGTCTTCTGTGACCCTGAGACCTGTGCCTGCAGCGCTGCAGGGATCAAGTGCCAGGTAAACACACACGCTGTATCTCCATGTTCTATTTTCTGACGTGTAAACAGAAAAGAAAAAATAAACATGTGGCCCATTTAAAGAGAATGTACTTGAATTAATAATGGATGCGCTACATTAAAGGACGTGCTTGCGTTATTTTAAAACGCATACAAAATGACTTGTGCATGCATATGCAAATGTTTGCTTTGCTTCTTTTAGGTGGATCGTATGTCATTTCCATGCGGCTGCACAAAAGAGGGTTGCAGCAATTCAACCGGAAGAGTGGAGTTCAATCCCATTCGCGTTCGAACGCACTTCCTGCACACTATAATGAAGCTGGAGCTGGAGAAGAGTCGCGAGCAGCAGCAGCCGTCCCCGACCAACGGTTACCACGGTGAGGCGAGCGACCTGGGAAGCGGAAACCCTTTCGCCCAATCACAGCACAGGTTGGAGTACTCTCTGTCAGATGCAGTTCCACAGGCGGCCAGCATGCACCTGCAAGCTGCAGATGACATGGAGGAGCCGCTGGATGATGAAGATGAAGAAGAGGACGACGAGGACGACGAGGAGGAAGAGGAAAATGACGATGAAGATGACGAGGATGAGGAGGACAGCAGCAGCGTTTGCAGCGGGCTGTCTGACTCCAGCACGCAAAGCTTGGCTAACAGCGACTCTGAGGACGAGGAGGGGGACGACGATGAGGATGAAGAGAAGTCTGAGAATTTCGAGGACGACATGACGACCCCGTCAGTTTCTCACACCGAAGTGGTGCCTTTGTCCTCCGTGCTGTGTTACAGCGATGGCTCTGTGGGACACGATAACCACGTTAATGGGAACACTTACTTACTGAACTCCCCTTCGGCTGAGTACTATCAGCTGGGGGGCTCGGGTGCCGTCTCTAATGGCCAAACCGGCCAACCTAGTGAACCTTATGGGGAAACCTTAGCATTCCAAGATCCAGTGGGCACGACCAATCAGAGACCTTTCAGCGTCACTGCAGAGCCGTACACAGACTACTCGAATCACGCCGAAGGACAATACACAGTCAGCCACCACTTTAACCTGAGCGGCGGTGCCCCTGCCGCCCCGCTGACCCGTTACACACCTGATCCGAAAAATAAAGTTCTGTCCAAAGCGCCGTTTGAGGACCAAGCGGAGAACGAGAACCAGGCCCAGTTTCAAAACTACCTGAACAATAACCTCGAGGGCTCCTACAGCGGTCACAGCTCGTGTGTGACAGACGAGCAGCCACCGCAACAGTCGAGCCTCAACGGACACTCTGACCTGACCTTACTAGCAAGCAATCCTAAGAACCTCCCTTTACCAGACCACTGCCCTGAGGTCACAGCCATTTAGTGTGCCTCGCCTTTCTAAGTGTTCTTTCAGTAGAATTACGTCTTCAAGAGGACATGATCATGGCCTTTTTTGGATTATCTGACCTTAAATTTCGAAGCAATTCACAGCGCCGTAACACATTTCCATCTGTAACATATATAAAGCCATAAGTTCATTATGTAGAAGGTTTCGAGGAGCTTTTTCTGCCGTCTCCAGTACATTGTGTGCTTAACTGCAAAATGGAACGTATCAACAAACATCAAAACATAATTTATGTCATGCTGTGCAATGTATCCTGTAATTTCAGATGTAAAGTTCTAGTTTTAAGCAGATATTGTACTGTAGATGGGACTTTTCTATGTCTGCTGTATGTGTCAAATGTTCAAAAAAAGGCTTATTGTTGGTTTATTTATTGTTTCTGAAGTATGTGTACACTTATATTGTAAATGTTTTGATAACAATAAGCATGCTGTTTTGGGAATCTCAGTGCTGTTTGGGAAAAATGCCATTGTTTTATATATATATATATATATATAATATATATAGAAAATGTGCTGTACACATAATGTACATTTTTCTCCTTGTTTTTTGTCACAATTATATGCTTTTCTATGGTTTTGAAAAGCATGAAAAAGCCTGAAAACCTATTTGTATGTTTGGAATATAATATCAGTAGAAACGTCAGAATCAATTCACAGACTTTTGCACTCACGTGTTGGGGTCCAGTGGCATGCAGTTGGTTTTAAATGACCTCACTTTTTCCCCGCTGTTAACTCTTCGGATAACACAATTAGCATGTAAAAGGTTTTTCACGTGAAACATTTTTTAAATGAACGAAGTAAACAAAGTCATACTTTGACATATTGCCAAAAACTACGAGAAGCTCCGTGACTCCAAATAAAACGTATTTGTCAGTAAAATAGAAGAAATTGCTTAATTTGAACAGTAACCAGTTAAGTGGACAGAATATGTGCTCTAAAAATATGCCAGTAATGGTTTTGGGATTTCTGCAACTTATATGTTTATTCATGTGGATCCCATAATTTTTTTTCACATATATAATTGTTTTTAACAGGCTTTCAGTTCTACAGAAAATCCTTAGTAAAAATGGACATTTAATTAACTGTAATGGTGCTTAATATTTGTATTTAAAGCACTGTTTGATTAAAAAATACACTTATTAAAATTATAAAGGAGTAAACAGATGTTCAAGGTTGACAATCAAAACCTATCTTCAAACAGTACACAGCAGGACTCGTGGAGTCCTGAGAGCCATCAAACAAAGAGAAAAAAAATCACAGGCAGATATTTAAAGGAAATACCAGAAATGTATAATTAAAATCGCAGATAAAGGGGAACTGAAGTGACTGCTCAACAAGTAGAAGGCTGCAATACTTAAGTGAATAGCGCTGCTGTACTGCTGATGTTACCTTGAGCTGCTCTTGCATGAATACAGAGATTTGTCCCACTTCCGAGCTGCAAATATCTGCATCAACAACATAATCAGAAGACTCGGTGCGAGAGTTCGGGTGGTTTTGTGTAGCTGGGACCTCTCATGCCACGTGCCACAGGGGGAAGTATACAGACTGCTTTCAGGCAATCAGTGGCATCAGCAAAGCCAATAGTTCTGATTAACTGTGCCAAAGCAAACAGTGTGAAAAGGCTAATACAACATCCATGTGGGAATCCCGTGTTTGGTTTTATGTTCCAGTATTTATTATGAATGATATATTGAAATGTGTATTTATTGTGGTTTACTAAAAGTCTGTTTTAGGAAAATTGCTTCTCTATCTTAAAATGTCTTTTGTTTCATGCTGGTTGTGAGTTGTAAAGCATTATGTGCCTGATTTATTCGATTTGGTTTTATATTCTGTGAAATGCATATGTTTTGCACAAAATGGTAATTTTTTTTCCCTCCATTGTGTTTGGTTTCGGACTGTAGATAGACAACTTCATTTAACATGATTTTGAAATAAATATTAAAATTTCTTTTGTATCCAAATCACTTTTGACATATTTTCATATTCATGCACACAAGTCGCAGATTTCAGGAGAGAAAGACTGCAAAGTCACATTTATAGTTGCAAAGCGCCCTCTGCAGGCCACGGGAAGAAAAAATAAATAAACAGTGGCTCTCAGTGGGCCCCAACTAAATTTATTCAATTCAAAATAACACCTTTACACCAAGGCACTCTAACACAAAACATTGTATCCATTCATACGCCACAACACCGAAAACAAAGAAATCCAGAGCCATCTAAACACTAGTGCCTGCACCAGAAAATCATTCGAGAACCCCTGCTCTAACAAGCGGAGTCTCATGGGCACAATATTTTCAACTGACACTTTCCTTTTAAAAACACCAAAGCGTAAACCTATAAATAATACAGGAAAACTGTTCTGCAGTTAAAAATAATACATCTTAGACCACAATTAGTTACTGTGTACATGATGCTAAAAACAAACCTATAAATCAACAGTGTGGAATTCAGTTTTAAGACCCAACTTCCTTTCCCTCAAAAAATTGAAAGACTGAAAAAAACAAAACGAAAAGATACTTTAGGAATCACGTGAAGAGTGTAAAGTTCAGTCTTGATCTGGAGGCCTTTTTGACCAAAAGAAGAAGAAGAAAAGTTCTGTATCAGTGGAAATCTGCTATGAGCTTAATGCACCATCACCCACACTGACGACACCTCCCTGTCTGAGGGAAAAGAAAAACAGCAAACACTCAAGGCACTGGACGGTACCGAACACGAGGTTTTTCATTCTGAGAAACATCCTAAAAAGGCACAATGCGCATCGTTTGTGTGCGCCAGGTTTTCACTGTCGCTGCTTCCTGATAGTTTGAATCTTTTTTATCTATGAAATACAATTTTTTTCCTTAATGAATTGTTTTAAATTAACGTTTTAGATTCAAATATAGATAGTTTACAGATTAAAAGAAAAAGCCTTGCACCCTACGCTGGCTCAGTTGGGCCGCGGGGGACCTTTTAGCCTAGTATGACCACACTTCAATCCTAATCCTGCCTCTTCCAAGTCAACAATACAAAGGATGTGGTTTCATTAGTATTAAAATTAAGAATCATATAATATTACTCCTGCAGTCACTAGATCCAGTTCAGCTTCTGCTGCAGACTTTGGATCGCTGTTAAGCAGACTGTCCTCTACCACATCAGAATAGAAATGAGGGACTCGTTTCTGGAAGAACAGAGCTCCATTCTGCCAGCAGAGCTGCAGAGATCTGGTGAACACAGTACTGAAAGGAGCAGTGAAAACACGCCATACACAAAAGAGGCACTTGTCAACAAAGTGCATCTTCATTGTTCATATAATCTCACTCCAAGCTTTCCTTCAGCTCGTCTCCGTATAAAAATAAATTAAAACTCAGTGTGATAATTTATATATATATATATAAAAAAAAAACCTGCATGGAAACTGCATATAGTATAGTGTACTTTTGTCCTAGTGTGCCCCTGATGCAGAGCAGCTTTGATCTAAAGTGGTGTTTTGCGCTCAGACGAAGGACCAGTGCTGGTATCTGTCTGAGGGGTTGCAAAGAGCAAGAGAAGGATGCTCGTGACGAGCGCTCAGACACATGTTCCATCCTGGATTGTAGAATAACTTGTTCTATATGAAAAGAAAAAAAAATGGACTTTCACAAAATTATTACCCGGAGAATTTTAAAATCACAAATCGGTGCGCGTGAAAACGACTGAACTCACGTCCTTCAGTTCCCATTTCTGCTCCGCTCCCACCGCCGTCTTTCTGCCTTTATACTGGCAGTCCTCCAGCTTCGCAGCCCCCTCCGCCCCATGCAAACACAGCTCCTTCTGAATGTTGTGTCTAATCTCGTGATGTGTGGAGTACTCGAAATACTTTAGCACAGAAACAAAAAAAAATAGTTAAAGTAAACATACTCGACTTGTCAGAAAGAGATAGAACAGACATTTTCCCACTGACCTGGTTTCCTCCGAGGCCGTGACACGGGTACATGATCAGCTGCTTCCCACCCTCATTGTTCTCCCCAGCATCCAGACATGAGTCCTTGCCCACATTTTTCACCTACAGAGAAGAGGAGGGAAGGGGAAAAGCAGCGAGAGGAAACAAAATGAAAAACTAACATCCAGTGCAAGCTGTTCAAACAACTTTAGCCTCCAGAGTGCTTTCAGTGGTGTTAAATTGGAACTGCTCACTATCCTCTGGAGATCCTAAGTGGAAACCCACAGTGGCTAGACAGTGTGCTGTGAGGTTTGAAAAGGGGAGAGCTGGTGGTCTGGTGTGTGATCTTACCGAGCCAAAGTGAAGTGGGTTGAGATCAGGCATGAAGACTTCTGGATAAACGTTCTGCAAATACCAGGAGAAGCTGTTGCACTGCAGCTTTTCACGGAGTTCCACACGTTTGGAAATGTCGCCAAAGGTTTTCTGTTGCAACAACGACAGGGAGGAAGAGCTTAAACGGTCGAAGCATGCTGCTGGCATGCTTGATGCTACCCTGGGCTTCACTGCGAAGCAATAATGCCTGAGAGTGACTCTATTCCTGCAGTCAGAAATCCGGCAAAAACCCTCTTAGATGACTGGAATCTTATGGAAAAAATACTACTGTCACTTATCATCAAACTTGCTTTTCTTAAGCCAGCTGGTGTGTTTTAAGTGCTCTAACGACTCACTCGATAAATGAACTGCAGACAAGTATTCGATCACTGCACTTTTTAAACTGGAGAGTAATGGCTCATTTAACAGGATTTGCAGGTGCCTAATTCTCTTAAAGAACGAGGGCCTTACTATAATCACGAGTCAAGGATGCTTCTCACACTAGTGCTCACTGATAGCTCCTACAGTGGATTCTGTGAAGTTGCTGACAAAGCTGCGTCTGTGTGAAGCCAGCGGGTGAGGGCTGGCCCGCTTTCGTGAGGTGTAGCCCGAAGAGAAATGTTTACGGCACCTAAGGGACCACATGCTGGGAAATCCTCAGAGACACTGTCATTTACTGGAGCCGACTTCCTCCAGGCCTCTTTTTCCTCTGCTGATCAACAGTTTTCACCCCTGAATAACTGATCCAGTTCCTCCTAAGTTAAACTGTATTTTATGCTAATGAGTACAGCGCTATGCTTCTTGTTTACAGCACACAGACAGATGCTTGCCTGGATTTGCTCAAACCTCTCCTCGAGCAGGTTCAGCAGGGTAACGAGTGACAAAGTTAAAGATTTTGCTGCAGAACAATTTGCATGTTGGTGCCATTTCAAAAAAAAAAAAATCAGGAAATTTAAAAGAATCCCGATAGACACAAAGAATTTGAGTAAGATGCTGTACGTACGTCTTTTGCAATCTGCGTAGCTTGCTGGTTGCGGCGGTAAAAGATCTCCTTGTAGTCATCCATCCAGACTTCAGCCAGTCGCACCTGGTTGCGAGCAATCACTTGTGTGCCCTTAGGAAACGTGTGCGGGCTTTTGGTGCGGAAAACATGACCGACAATGGAGCAGGGAATGATTTCCAGCTGTCCGCCACACTGCCACACCTGCAGGTTAATGAGGGACAAAACAAATGCACACACCCATGTTTGAATGGCTCAAAGGGTAAAAGACTCAGATAATAGCACACACGATGGTATCTCGGTTACACCGTACCCTAAAGGACATTTCTATATTCTCTCCGCCCCAGATTTCCATTTCTTCATCATAGCTGCCGATACGGTAGAAGTACTCTTTTGAGATGGAGAAGAGCCCGCCAGCAAACGTCGGAGTCCTGCGAATGCATTTTGTCAGAGGTTTCTCTACGTTTCACAACAAGAAACATCCAGCTGATATCCAGGCATGCATGCCCCAGTTTGACTCACTTGATCGGGTACGTTTCATCCTTCCTCCTCCGCTTCTCATGATCTGGGAGGCTCTCCCAGCCGAACGAAAGACTCCAGTCAAAGTTGCCCCGATTGTGATTCTGGCCGTATGGGGACGGTTTCATGAACTCAAAAGTATTGAGATCAATAGTGGTAATATCAGGACTCACTACTGCAGTGTAGTTTTCAGCAATCCTTGCCAGCAGAGGCTCCAGCCACCCGTTAAAGCATTCACCTGTGAATACATCCACATAGGACACTGCATCACAACTACTTCCTCATAAAAAACAAAACTGCTTAAATTGGAAAGCAAACCCACATCAATCATAGCTTTAAAGAAAAGGGAACGCTGTTTGGAATGCTGTGGGTGTGTGTTCAGGGTGTGGAAACTCGTTTTCAAGCATGCGAGTAGTGTCAGTGGCGGCTTACAGTGAGCATCCAGAAAGGTGAGCGTGTCACCCGTCGCCACAGAGGCACCGAGCAGCCGAGCGGTTATGAGTCCTTTTCTTTCCCGCTGGCGCATAACTCGCACGATGTTCAGCTGCTTCAAATACTCGTCCAGCGCGCCCTTCAGCACATCTGAAAGTGCGGGGTGTCCGTCAGGCATCAGAGTTACAGAGACACTTCATTTGATGAACACATACAAGCAGCTTTGGAAAATAAAAGAACAATAATTACTCAAGTGTTAACGAGTCAATGAGTTAAAGGACAAACGTGTGCTGAGCTGTGAGGGCACTCGAGGGCTCGCTTTGCCTGCTCGCTGCGAAAAGCTGAGCTTAAGTGTCAGCTGAGCTTCATTCCTTGAAACCTCTGTCCTTTCCAGGATTGTGTTTCCTTCCTACATCCGACCCATTTATAATGGTTAACTCTGACTCATCTCTAAGCTCAACCGCTGCTAATTCCTCTTAGGAAAGTATTCACTGTGGGGGCCCCCTGCTTCCTGCTGTAACCCACATCAGGTGCCACAAAAGAAGAAGCAGGGAGCTCCTCTCTGCACGTCCTCGCGGCACGCAGTGAGTTTCCCACCCAACACGCTGCATGAAATCAAACCCAAAAGCGAGTAGGACGGCTATGAAGGACCCCATTGAGCTTTTACCGTCCACGCTGGCGTCATCCACCAGGATGATCTCCTTGAGGAGAATGGCGGGGGAGGTGTGAAGGACACTGTATACCGTCCTCAGCAGAGTGCTCCAGGCCTCATTGTGGAACACAATTATCACGCTGGTGGTCGGCAAGGGGGGGCATCGCTTGAAGGTTTGCTCGATGCATCTGTATGAGGAAGGGGGGGGGAAACAAAACCCACAAAGATCTCACTATCCTGTACAGATCCTGAGTGGCACAATAGTTTAGTTATTGCATCTCCAGGCTCGCCCCTGTGGGGAGTCCATTTCAGCTGTGACACTGCATGTGTGGCAGCCTTTGAAATACCTGCCATATTAGGAGCCATATTGTAATTCAGCCCTGTGACATAGCCAGAACATGGACGGGCTTTATGTCTCTGCCTTGTATCAGCTACAGTGACACGTAAGCATACGTGGACTTCCTTGTACTTGGATGTGCTGCAATTAGCCAAGCAAAACTTCTGCTTCTTTCTGAATGTTAACCGCAGTAATTGGACAGGCTGTGCTGAAACAAAGACTCTCTCACAATAATCATCTCTGTGGTTTCTGCCTGACAGTTTGCCAAGTTGCAAAAAGCAGAAATTGAGAGAAATTTGTTTGGGTTAGATGGTCAGTATCACATTAACATAGCTACCTTTAAAATGATTTATATTTTTGGAACAGTGATGGTAACGGGTAAAGCAGAGCAGTGCTTGCAGCACCAAAGCGTTTCATTACTTTGCACAGGTTTATCAAAAGCATACAGAACGTGCACGTACTCTGGCGGTCTCGTGTCTGCACCCAGGTCTCTGCTTAAAGAGATGCGGTCGCTTGCATACAAGTTAAAGCAGTGTTTCTCTTCACCCTTCTCCTTCTCTTTTTGCTCTTTGGGGCTCAGTGAGTCCGTGTTGAAAGGTTTCCCAGCAGCTCCGGGGGCAAGAGGGTTCTGGGGTGGCCGCTCCAGAGCCGGCCTGAGCTCCGCAGCGGTGTAGTGACCCGGTGGGCAGGACGTGCCGTCTGCTTTCTCCTGATGACGCACAGGAGCTCTGATCTGCATCTTTGGCATCGCATCCCTGAAGTTATTGACAGCCCCCATCACCATTCCCAGCATGGCATCCCGCTTCACTGCCATTTCCTTCAGCCACGGGTCATCGTGTTGGCTTTGGCTTCCGACTTCCCATTGTATGAAGAACACAAATGTGACAAACACAAGTGCCACTATGAGAAGTTTGAGCGGATGCAGGCGCCTTCGGAGTACTCTGCGAAGAACTGGCATCCTTCTTGAATGGAGAGCAGGCTGGTTTTGGACTGAAATTCAGCTGTAATAAATAAGCACATTCAGATCTTTATGTGATGTAAGGATTTATGACACAAGACGTTCAGATAAATACAGGCAACACTGTAAAATACTGCCTGCATGTACTTTAGGCATAGTTTACCTTTTGGTAATAAAAAAGTATGTATGAAGCTTCCTGTGCTCCATTGGGGGAAAAATAAAAATAAAAATAAAATCACATATTGAAAGCCGGCTTGTGAAATTAGCGAACAACCTCCGGTCTGGATTCCTTCAGGAAAAAACACCACGTAGCACGAGTCGCTGCCTTGCAAGTGAAGGTTGTCAAAGTCCTTTAAGCTGCTCTCTACGAATTAAACGAAAGCCATCCTTAAACTCGAGATCATCTGTTCGCCGCTTAAACTCCAAACAAAACTTTTTTTGTGTGTGTGAAGCCAAAAAAAAAAAAAAAAGATTTACTGTTTCAAATCTCACTGAACTTCCGTCTTGTTGGATCCAGGTGTGCTTCTCTCAGGTACAGCGCTATGACGTACTTTTGCGCTTGCGCAGGGAAGACTTCTGCGTGTCAAAATAGTACATGAGGACACAGTCCGTAGCTGGAATAGAAACGAAAAAGTGGTCATTACGGGAGATGACAAACCGAGGCGACTTTTAAGAGAAAGAAGAAGAAGAAGAAGAAAAAAAAGATTTGAAATGAAACATTAATTGTATCGCGACAAACTGCTGTACAAGATGGTCTGCAGCCGCTGGAGAAATGTTGGAGACTCCTCTCCGCGGAGTTGCTTAATAGTGTCATTAATAGGATTGGTTCTACTTGCTCATTCACTGGGTCAGTTGCTGGGCTACAGATAACGGAGGAACGCGATGTATCCCACCGCATCCAATCAGGTCCCCGAAAACCCCGCATATCGCTCAAACTTATGAACTCAGGAGGAGCTGAAAACGCACATGGTACACAAGGAATTTGGAAAAGTTACGCATCCCTCCCTCTCTCAGCGTGGAAGCGAATAATTCCATCAGAGCTTTCCTTATTACGGATACAAGTGGGATAAAAAGCTCACACACACTCACCACCGCACACTGCAGCTTGTCTTAATCCTTGAAATGTCCCACGTTTCCCACAACGGATGGTGTTCATGAAGACTTGGATGCTCGCAGGAGTAAAGACGTGGATCCCGCCTGCAGGGAGCCTGCTCTGGTGCCCAGTTTGAAGTCTTTCTGCTGTTTGACTCGCACAGTGACTCCATCTGTAGTGGCTGTGTTCCCCGCCGCTTGCTGTCCACGGCAGGCAGCCAGTTTACTATGTCCATTAAAATGCTTACCGTGTGTCCTATTCCAGTCACGCTTGTAACTGTTTTTCTGTGTCACTACTGGTGATGTCAACCTTCTATTCATATTGTTTTCTCTCCCAGTCAGGAAGGTGCCCGTGATGTTTTTTTTTTGAACAATAAATCACAGTTTGAAGGGGAAGAAAAGCCAGGCCAAACCAACACCATATTAGAAATGATTTTATTATGAGAAAGAGACAAACACAGTCGCCTACATTTATATTATATGCTTGAAAAAATAAACATACTGTAAATCATCATGTCGTGTATCCAGTTACTAAAGTTTCTAACAGATACAGAGGCACATTTCCATCTTAATAAACTTCGTTTCTTTCATTAAATCTTCTCTTTGGGAAAAACTCCCAGCTTTCTCTTTCTTTTTAAGGATCAAAAGCTTTCAGTTGTGTATATGCTTGAGTATCTAATATGCAGAACTTGCTTCACGATGATTAAAACTTCTAACTTCAAAACAAACAAAAAAATGTGGATCCAATCAAAAGTTACAGGAAATATTTCTCTATCGCACAAATCCAGGTCCAACACTACGATCTCAGGGCCGCGCGAGCTTTGTCCAGGATGTCCTTCCTTATTCTCGGATAATTTGGATGAGCAGCTAGAACCTGTGAACAAAAATTAGGAAGACTGACAGATATCATAATACATCTTAATAATACACAACATCCAAAGATGTCTCACCTTATGACAGACATCAATGGCGTCAACATATCTTTTTGCTTTTAAGTAGTTAAAAGCAAGCTTGTACCCTGAAATAAAATGTAGATATACATATTAGAAATATATTTTTATGCTCTTTGTCCTTAGTAATAGAGCTGGACTCTAACTTACCAATAGTTGGGTTCGTTTGATTTCCATATTTCCAAGCCATTTCGTAGTTGAACGCTGCATCACGGAATGCCTGCTCTTTTTCCATTATGTAGCCCCTATATTCATACGCTTTACTGCACGACTGGGAAAAAAAACAACGTGCAATTACACATTTATTTAAGTTGGCTTCTGAACAATAAAGAAACAAACTGTGATTACATTTTTAGGCTCACCTTATTATGATGGAGGCATTTGTTTATGAGTTCCAGGGCCATGTCATACTTCCCTGAATGGATGTAGATGTCTGCCAGGAGCAGCCAGCTTTTCTCAAACTCGTCCGCGTCAACGATGCTCCAGCTCATCTTAGCTACGCGTTTGAGCTGGTTCCTGGCTCGAGGAGTTTGCTTTAGCATCATGTAAGCTGTTGCCATTGCCAACAGGGCTGGCACGTGGTCTTTCTGAGTTGGAGCGAAGAATAGTGGTGAGACGAGATGAATCTGACAGCTTTATTTCTAGGTTCATTTGACTGATGACACAGTGATCACTATTATTATTTAGCCAATATTAAATTAACACAGTGCAGTTTATATGCAGAGCCGGAAGAAGCGGCTCCTGCTTTGGATAGAAGTTCTTTAAGAGTGTCATGCTCGATGTGGAGCTCACTTACCTCATTGTTGGCAATGTCTGTGAAAACACTGAGGGCTTTCTCTATATTGGCCTTCTGTTTAGTCGCCAGAAGGCAGTAGTTCTCCAGGATGCGGAGCTGTACGTGTCCACTCTGAGTCTGAGGCTTTAACTCCTTCAGCAGCTTCTCAGCTGTCCTCACAGCAAGCTGCTCTGACTCCTGCTTCTCTGTCGAGTTCCTGGAAAGGACACCAAGCGGATGCAAATCTCTTATACTGGAAGCATGTATGTGTAGTCTAAGATTTCTGCCCTGCTGCATTAAATTCTCTTAATTAAGGACACTTACCCAATTTCACCATCTAAAGTCTCAAACAATTCTCCTCCAACTGTGTCATTGTCAGGGTTCAGGTAGATTTCAATCATGTTATATACGGCATTTTGGCCCCAATCATTGTCTTTTCGCGCCTTATTAAAGTGCCGAAGAGCATCGTTCGGTTGTCCCGTGTACCTGACCAATAAGCAAACGTCTGGTCAATGACTTTAAAACAAATGTCCCTGTAATCTCGGGAAGAAACTGCTGCACCGTACCAGAGATAAAGTCCTTTGCAGTAGTTGAACCCAGGGTCAAAGCGAGACCTTGAAGAATGTTTTTCTGCCATATCAAGAAATCTGGAGGCGTGTTCCAACTTCCCAGCCCTGCTCATCAGCTCGATAAGACGTGACAGAACGTGGTAGTTGTCTGAAAACAACATGTATTATGACTTCTATTTAGAGAATCTCACATCATATTTTAATGTAGTGTATAGAGAAAGATGGCCCTTATTGTACCCGGTGTGTGCTCCAGGAGTTGTTGAAAATGGAAAACTGCTTTTTCATTTTCCTCCTTCCTAAACATTATGTCTGCCAACATCTAAGGACAAACATGTTAAAAAACACGTCTTTATTTATGTTTCAGAAACGATTATGGTCACAACTGTAATGGCAGGAGGTCAAAACAAACCAGAGTCGCGTCTTCATTAAACTGGTCGTTCATCAAAATGACGTTGCATTGCTCCTGGCAGGGATCGATCTCACCCAACGTGAGGTACAAACGTGCCAACTCCAGCATCACCTAAGAACAGCGAAAGCATTCCATTAAATCGAGCTGATGCACCAACTTCCAGGATAAAACCAGCAACAACAGAGATCGCAAAATTGGAAAACACAGGGGCAACTCAAAAAGTTGCCAGTGCTTGTTAAGCACAGCTGCAGTAAGTACACAGGACGTTTTTGATTCGGCTGCACTGACCTTGCGATCTGTCTCACAATACACAAGAGCTTCTTTGTAGAATTTGACTGCTCTCTCATAGCCCCTCTGACTTGTGTAGTGCTTGGCGATCTCAGCGCAGATCTCAGCAGCAAGTTGCTTCTGCATGGGGATGGCGTCGGGCTGCTCCAACTGCACGCGCTTCAGCACCTTGGCCTGCACATCCCGAGCCTATGAAGAGCGAATATGCAACACAGTTATGGAAATAACAGCAATCGTGATTATTATTATGATTTCTGTAGAGGAAAAAGAAAGAAAGGAAGACAGAATTCATAAAACAAATATTTTTTCCTAGTGTTTGCTTTTAAATGGAACAGTAAGCAGTACCCAGACCGATTGACACAAAGGCAAATGCCTGACAACACTTACTTTTTGTAGTGAAAGTATAGATTCCTCAGTTTTGTCAACTTTGTTTTGGATTTTGGCCAAAAGCACCAGATAACGGCAGTCGTCTGAGAGCACAGGTAGTTCATTCACTGTGTGCAAAAGAGTACACCACGATAACAACAATTAGTAAAAGTGCTTTCAGGAACACAACTGAGAGATGTTTAGATGTTTTTGTTTCTAATTTAAGCAGTCTGGGATTTCTGCTGGAAAAGGGTGGAGTGCCCACTCCGGCTCAGGGACGAGTTGCTGCTCCAAGTGGAGGAGTTCAAGTATCTCGGGATCTTGTTCACGAGTGATGGGAGATCGACAGACGGATTGGTGCTGCGTCTGCAGTGACGCGGTCGTGGTGAAAAGGGAGCTGACCGATTTTCCGGCCGATCTACGTCCCTACCCTCACCTGTGGTCACGAGCTCTGGGTAGTGACCGAAAGAACAAGACAGCGAGTACAAGCGGCCGAAATGAGCTTCCTCCGAAGGGTGGCTGGCCTCTCCCTCAGAGATCGGGTGAGGAGTGCAGCCATCCGGGAGGGGCTCAGAGTAGAGCCGCTGCTCCTCCACATCGAAAGGAGCCCGAAAGGAGCCAGCTGACGTGGTTCGGGCATCTTACAAGGATGCCCCCTGGGCGCCTTTTGGGTGAAGTGTTCTGGGCACGTCCCACCGGGAGGCAACCCCGGGGCAGACCCAGGACACGCTGGAGGGATTATATCTCTCAGCTGGCCTGGGAACGCCTTGGAGTCCCTCCGGATGAGCTGGTGGAGGTAGCTGGGGAGAGGGAGGTCTGGGCTTCTCTGCTTAGGCTGCTGCCCCCGCGACCCGGCCCCGGATAAGGGGAAGAAAATGGATGGATGGATAGGATTTCTGCTATCGATATTGCCTGCATAATCCCGTCTGTGAATAAAACAATCATGAGTAGATTCCCCCGTTTGCTGCTGCATTAATGTCACAACTTCCCTGTATATAAAATCTTAAGCACCTGGGTCGTGGGCCAGAGCGTCATGCAGGACCCTTTCGCAGCGCTCATATTGCTTCATTTTCATCAGGAGCTCGGCCAGGTCGTAGCGCAGGAAGTTCTGCTGCTCGGTCTTCAGGGCCGCTTCGTAGTAGTTTATTGCCTGTGTCAGAGCAGACTAAAGTCAACACGAGACCGTCACCATTCGACTTGTGTTTTATCTTAAGTGCGCAACGCAAACCTTGATGTAGTGATGAGTCTTTACCAGGGCCTTCCCAATCTTACTGGCTAAAGCACCGTCTTTGGGGTTTTTCTTCAGCGCCTGCTCATAAGCCTCGATGGCTTTCTCCGGCTGAGGATAAACACACATGCAGAAAAGCGCTGCATTTGTAAATATTAGAAACAGTTATAAACACTTTAAAACCTGCTGCGTGAGTGAGAGCTCTTAAGGAAAATGGAATAAAGATACAATTTCTGGTAGCTGTGTTTGGAACATCTAACTTATCATAACCAAAACATGGAGCATCACTAAGTGCAGCAGGCTCAGGCTGCCAGGTTACCAATCCAGTGAAGGAGGGGATTACTCTGTTACTTGGTTGCTGGCACAATCTGTTCTTTTCCACTGTCATCTTCTACTGCACCTGAATTGTTAGTCCCCACTGTTGGTGTTAACCAGTGATTAGTTTTAGTTTTATCACTGGTTAGTTTCTAGATTTGCACCGTTGAATTATGATGAATTTATATCGAGCAAATGTTTGTCGTGTGCCTTGTTTTCTGGAAGCTCTGCTACTCGCCTAAACCGAAACTGATACGAACTGTCTCCCGCTGATTAAATAATGACTTTCGATGCAGCCTCTTGAACCTGGATGAAGCAGGTGGGTTTTAAAATACTTGAGTATAAATTAGTATGAATTTTCAGGTCTACAAAGAGGAGAACCGTATTTTCTTTCCAGTGACGGGCTGATGATTTACACCCCCTCAGCCTCTGAGTCAGCTCACTGTTTAAGCATTTAAGCTCGGGACATCCTGTGACTTTAACAACGTTACGCAAACGTATAAATATCTTTCAAGAGATAAACTTTTTCCTAGCCCACGTTAAAGTGGCTATTGAGCATTGGTTTTAGGGTTTATAGATTTACAAGGAACCATTACTAAAACTCCCATGTTTCATCATAACGGAGTTGTGCTGCTTTTAGATGTCAATCGGGATAATCTGCCCTTTTCTTTTTCCTGCTGTTCTCGAGCATCTCAAACACGTGAAAATGAGCATTTTAAAGCAAAAGCACCAATCAGGGACACAGATGAAACATCTTCCACTTACTTCTTGAATCTTCATGTAGGCATCACCGAGTAACACATATGTGTGAGAGCTGGGCAGCTTATCCACCATTTCTCTGGAGAAAAGACAGAGGCATTATATCACATATGGTGTGCTTCATTATGCTGACATATGTCTGCATTGGTCTGTGGTTCGGTCACACTTTACTAAGTCTCAGCTGTCAATAATAAGTATCATCTGAGACCGGTTTCTATATTTGAGGAAACTGCTCATTTCCTCTAAGCTGAATGGCTTTAGCTTACTGAATTTAATTTAGTTTAATCTTGTGATCTTCTGAAATCTACTACAGAGTTAACAGGATGACAGGTAGCTGCTGTTTGAGGGGATAGTTCAGGGTTATGGTAGTTATTTCTCCACAAACATACACTCAACTACTGCCTTATATTTTAGTGTTTTGTGTGGTTTTTTTGTTCACTGGGGTCCAAAGTTAGTCCTCACCTATAACAGCTTACATACAGCCGTTTCTCCTTCCTGTGGCTCAGATATATGCCTGCCATTTTCTCCTTGGCTTGGATGTAATAGGGCTGCTCCGGGGTAATATTTCTGAGCATGCTCAGTGCCAGTTCTGTATCACCACGCAGCAAAGCGAGGTCCGCATTAGCAATAGTGACACGCAGCTCCTCAGGTGTTCCTGAAAACTCATTGATGGCATCCTGCATCACCTTTGCTGCTTCGTGCTGAAATGTGAAATTCATGCATGAGCTCATACTGAATTTTTCCATCTTTTTTGGATGTATGTTGAAACCCAGAGTAAGTGCATCAGCCTTGGTCAGTCAAAATCCACTATTTTACCTGTTCTCCATTGAGCCACAGGGCCTCAGCTAACTCCAAGAAGACAGAGACACAGTCTGCAGAGCTCAGCTCTGTCTTCTTGTTTCTGGACTTGGATGCGGATCCGGCTCTGCGGACACCTGGGAGACTCATGGCCATCTGCAGTGTCTGAATAGCCTCAGTAAGTTCACCTGTTTTCTTCTTAGTCTGAGCCTTGATCAGGTGGTACAGTGGGTGGTCTCGGATCTGGAATGGACAAGAAAGTCCTGATTGACTTGGATAAAAAAATGCCTGGACGTGACTGAGTGGAAAAATCCCTGACAGAATTCTTGATTCATGCAAGAAATATCATTGACCCAAAGACTCTGACAGCTGAACTTTCTGTGGTGACACTTTCTTGGGAGAGTCTCAAACCACAGCAGCTTTAAAGCCCAAACCCGTCTATGCAACTTTATTAGCAGTAAACAGTGATATCTGATCGCTCCTGCTGACAATACCTTTAAAGCACCCTTGCTTATTCCTTATATTTACATGCTCTGATGTAGTTAATATACCTAAACATATATTGATATGTTAAATGTCACAGATTCAGAGCTGCGATTAGAAATACAGAATATGTGGCAGTGGGTCAAACAAAGCATGAAAACACAGTGTTATAAAGATTCAGCTGCCAATAATACTGTGGAGCTGATGGTGATTTTACCTCGAAGTTATGGCTGAGGCAGAGTTCGAGGGACTGGGAGCACAGCGTCACATTGGCCTGCAGCAGATGGATCTGCGCCATTAGCAGATGAGCATCTGCATGAGAAGGACACTGGTCCAGGCAGTGCTGTAAACTGCTCTGAGCAGCATCAGTGTCGCCTGAACGAACACAGAAGCAGTGTGGTTTAAAATGCTATCTAAGAAAAGCAAATAAAATATTTTAATTTTAGCACTCACCTGACTGATATTTGACTTTGGCTAGCAGGAACACTGCTTGAAGGAGACCCGGCACAATTTTTACTACTGTATCCAACACAGTGGCACAGTGCTGGAGCTGAGGAGCAGCAGGCTGGCCCTGGGCAGGAGGCTTCAGCAAAAACAGTGAAAGCTTTATTTACAATGTATTGTTTTTTATTTTAAGCACGATTATAATATTCTTAGAACCCAGATCCTTATAACTGTATCTATTCTGAGAATACACAAAACTTGAAGGCACAGAATTCACATAAACATTTACAGGACCGGCAAACATCCTGTTACTGATGATTCTTCCAGCTGTACCTTAGCAGGACAGAGGGCAAGATACTCTTTGGCAATCTCTAACAGGAAGTCCGGATTTAGTTTCTCTAGGTACTCTACTCCCAGAGGCAGACCATGAAAGGAGGAGAAGTGAGCGTCCACCGCATCATTCAGCAAGTTGGTGACCTCTTCCTGGGACCGGCGCCTTTTCGCTGCCAGCACAGCACGCAGGTATAATAATTCCTTTTGATACATTTTCAAAAAGAAGAAAAGAGAAATAGATATTGATTAAGAGAAAGGAAAAACAATAAAAACCACAGTAACCATGGAAAATGGAAAAAGTCACCGAGAATAGAAAAGATCATCCAGCCAGAAGCCACAAACAGTTTTAAATTGTGACCAGACTTTGCTCACTCTGACAGAAAGACTCCTACCCCTGACTTTCCAATAGACTGTTGAATCTCTGTCAGGAATTCCAACTGTTGTTCTGCATCTTCGAGATTTCCCTCCATGAGCTGGCAATGAATTATACCTACATAATTAAACCAAAAAAAAAAGTTAAATCTTTTAAATCTGTGACGTACTGATCCAAAGCATCATGCAGAAAAATAATGTGAACATGTTACCTGTCAGAGCAGAAACACTGCTCTGATCCCTGTTGGTAAAAGCGGTCTTGTACCACTTCATTGCCTCCTTGATTCTGCCCTGAAGCACCATCTGGTAGCCCAGCTCTGTGGCTAAGTCTGAATCCGCCGGTGCCACAGAAAAGGCTCTTTCCACCATTCGCAAAGTCTGCTCAATCACTTTCTCATTTCGTCCACACTGTAATCATATTAAAAAAACAAAACAAAAACAACCAAAAATGCTGTAATTCAAGTCAACAGCACCGCTGTAATATTAGAAAGAATACTAAAACCGTCTTACGACCCGAGTGAAGGCAAGTGACATTTGGTATAAAAGCTCATGGTTGTGTGGCTCCAGAATGTCCAAGCTGTTGATGAGGTTTGAAAGATGCTTCACCGACTGCCGAGAGAGACAAACAGTTTATACAAGACGACGAGCACTTTGCCACAACTCCATCATAAATACAGTTCAGAAATATTTCATCTGCCGCCCTCTGAATCCAAAGCGTGGATACCTCGGTAATGTTGCCGTCTCTGCATAAAGAATGCAGCGCTAACATCCGAAGTGCCTCCGGGTTATTTTTATCTTTCTGTAGCAGCCTGAAACACGACACAAGGAGACGTGAATGAAGTCCATCTCCTACACTTAATAAGGTTGGATTAGTTTTATTGGTAGTAATAGAATATCTGATACTGCTGCCAGGCAAATAACATTAAGGATAAAAAGACTTGTGAAGGCGTTTGGAGAATGTAATGAATACTCTTTGCTGCCTGCACCCCTCCCATTTCATAACATGGCAGTGAAGGCACCGCAGAGGCTCAGAGCGTGGTGCAACCTGAGAAATCACTCTTCCTCTTGTTCTGTAAACCTGAACTGCAACTCCTTGGAATTGTATGTCTTTCCAACAGCTTGGCTCAAAGGACTTTTTATGCTGTGTGGCACTGGCTGACGTCCAGGGGGGGG
>VOQJ01011209.1:33252-47182 GCA_015052665.1 Apistogramma diplotaenia
GGAACAAAAAAAAAAAAAAAAAAAAAAATCTGAGCCATAACATAGTTACTGGTAGTGTGTGTGGTACAAAGTGCTAATCACATAATCATTGTTGGAGTGGCAGGAATAATCAGCACTATGCCATCAGCCTCTTGTTTACTGCCCACAGGGTTAGGCAGGCACAGTAGGCAAAATCAATGTTGGACTATAATGAATATTTGGATTGTTATTAATAATTAATAAAATGTTCCACACACTTAAGATGCTAATAGTTTCCGGCAGAAGGCTCAAAGCGCTCTCAAAAAGCAGATTCTAGTTTCTTTCATAGATGGCTGCTGAAACGTGATGCATTGAAATGGCAATACCGTCAATATTCAGGCTACATATTTTAAGCTGTGAAGCAACTAAAATACTTTAAGCCTTGCATGAAGTCAACCAATCACTCAAAGCTGTTTTCTGAAATCCACAAATCCAAAATCAAGTTAAGATGCACCATCTACAATGACATTTCTTATTACAGCTTGCATAAGAGAGAGATCTCGATAGCTTCAGCATTTCATAGGCTCTGAAGTAACATGTGTTGAATGTGGTTTGGCAATTGTTAATGTTCTACAGCCTGTTACTGTAAACGCTGATGCTTAATGCCTGTGAATCATCACTGCACTTAAGATCAATTTTTCAAAATGAAATACCCTCCTGCAACTGAAAAGTACACATCAACGTCATTCAGCCGGTAATCCCGATGGCAGTGACAACAGTAAATGAATACAAATGAAATGTAGCTGAACTGGGCAATTAGCTTCTAAAAATGTGGCTTTCATAAATGTGGATTTTATTAATTCAATTTTAATACATAAACACTTACTGTAGGTGTGGTTTGACTGTCTCACTTTGCAAGTTTGAGGTTTTTCAAATAACATGAAGAGGAACTGAACATAAAAGTATGAATCTGCCTTGTAATAAATATCATCATTAGACATGTTTAGTAATCAAAGGCGTGGCTTAACATGTTCATGTAGGGAAGGGGGTGCTGGACCAAACAATAACAAAAATAACGTGTGTTCGCATTTGCCACAGACACATTCTGGCTTTTCTGTGTTCAGATAGAAGGAAAAAGAAAAGGCTCTTACAGGCAGTATTATTTTCAGATAGATTATTTAAGTGCCTCAGTTAACTAGCACAAATGGCTTCCTCTCTTAATGAGAGGAAGCCATTTGTGCCATAACCAGGTGGTGTTTGAGCAAGGCAATCAACAAGTGAAAAGTTTACCCCCATGAACAACTTTGGATGAGCTCATTGTGTATATCGAAGGACGAGAAATTCATAGAGACACGCATCAATACACTTGTGGAAAAAATTGTGTCAAATTACGAGAAAGAGAAAATCATACAAAAGTAAATTCAGATGGATACAATGGAAAAAGGAAAGAGAACAGACAAATGTGTGGGGAATAATAAACACATGAATAAATAAATCAAAGTGACAGAGCAATGAGAAATATCAGTTTATACCACATTGTATAAAATAATTAATGCCTACAAATCTTTATATAATATTAATAGAAATTTTATAACTTACTTTTATTATTTATTTTGATTCTGGCAGTTTTGGTCCCACATAAATCCATAAAAATAATATATAAATTAAAAAGACCTCAGTTCATGAGATAAACATGAACCTTATTGTGCTCAGTGCTGTTCTCACCGGTCATTTTAGTGTGGACTTATTAATTCAAAATATTTGGAACCAAGTTCTGAAATAATAATATATAATAATATTCCCTCTCTTAATAGGATACTTTCACTCCATCAAACATGCACAGCAAAGAAAATCAGTTCAAAATTTAAGAGATATAAGGCCTGTGGATGGGTAAGCATATTCTTACCGATAACAAAAAAGACATAAATATGGAATTTGTTTTTTAAATTTGGCTGAACAGCAGAGAGAAAGCAGCACACAAGTGTCACTGTGGAAGAATACTGCAGCTCCCATAATCCCCCTCTGCTTCCACCCTCACACTTCACTTAAACCGTGAGAAATTAAACTGGACCATACGTGCTTTACGTTTCATGATAAAAATAAATGAATTTTGAAGCCATACTTGACTTACATGTAATCTTTATTTCTTTAGCTTGTCAGTGAAATACGTTATAGCACTGTCTTGCATGCATTTAATTTATACACTACAAGTATTATGCATATAAATGATGGGAGTTGTTAAAGTCTATGTAATCAAAACATTCTTGCATTATGCATACAGTGTAACGTAAGTATTGAACGTTTTAATTACATGCAGAATGTAATTACAAGGATGGATTTATACTTTTATGACACAGAACAAAAAAATGTTTATGACAGCTTTGGGTGGATGTGATGGGAAGTGAATGACTGAAAATGCAAGCACAGCAATATAAAATGTAAACAGAAGTAGGAAATAGCTTAGAACATGTGAGATGTGATGTGGAAAGCCATATCCTTAAGATCATTTAGAATATTGTGAGCCATATTTCACCTAAGATTAGACACTCAGTATAATAAAGAGTAATAAAACAAAACACCCCTTTTCCTGTCATAATTTACAATTAAAAAAAGTCAGATTGAGGTTATGTAAAAATAGATTAACAGGAGGGCCATATAACAACATCAATAATGTAATGCATATGTCTTATAAATAAGAATTTCCAACCATATTTAAATTTTTATAGACTAATTTTCCACAATATATCTCCTGCTGGATGTGCTGGCCAAATATAACTGCATACAAAGAGCAAATTTTGGATTCATTCACAGGTAATAAATCTTTCCTGTATTTCTCAAAGTCATTATACAAAGCAATAGAAGCAACTGAGAAGGAAAGTAGAGAAAGTGAAAAAAGTAGACACAAAATAACAGACTTCTAAAACAAACGATCAGAGGTTTGCCAGATTATCCCAGGATCAGTTGCAGTGTGCATATAACAGGCTCACATGTCCTCCAAAGCCATGATGACTTTGCTTTTAGCAGTTTAATGGTAAAACGTACATATTTTGCAGTAGTCTCAATCTTACACAGGTAGAACACAGGAATGCGAATGCTTTGAAAACTGATTTAACAACAGCTGTTTCTAGTGTTACTGCTGTAAACATAATCAGCAAACGTGGCTTGGATTTGTTTGGACTGTAAGCTAAGTTTCTGTAATGTATAAAAAGACCTGGTAGACTGGGACAAATCATGGTGCATGCAGCTTGTACCATCTACAGGAGTTAAAGTGTCGGTAGTTCGCAAAACTAACCTTAAAGCAGTGTTTTTCAGCCTAAAGCCTACCTGAAGATACAACCCCTTTTGAAGAGTAAAAAAATGTATAAAAAGACAATTAACTCAATTATGATTTTTTTAAAGTAATAGCATATAACTTTTTTTTCCTGCCTGAAAAATTAAGTTGAGTAATACAACAGTCAGTGATATAACAACAATTCAAGACACTGGGTAGCAGAACTAGCTGCAATACAAGTTAAAGCATTGACTAATGTGCCTTCCAGAACACTTTAAGTATAGATGGCCATCCTTACAAGCAGACATAAGGGATCCTTTTTTCCTGAATCCATCCAAATCAGTCTTACTACAGCTTGAACGACTCTTTTCCATTTTAGGCACTATCCTCTAGACTCAAGTAAGCATGATCAGTTTGGCATAGTAGATATCCATACTAAAGAGAATCCAATGGATGTCACCGTCACTGTGAAAGATTGTAAACATTTTGCATTCATTACAATGTCTTTGGTGCATTGCTGATTTCCTTTTGCATATCTTGTTCTTTGACATCTTTGCACACAACCTCCTTTTCACTTTTGTCTTTTTCGTATTTGTTTTTTCCATTCGTTGTCAAACTGTTACACGATGCTGCTGGGGGTGTCAGTTTGCTTTTATCAGCACTAGAAGTTTTAAGTTTGTCTGTGCCATGCTTGTCTTTGTTAACTGGCTTTTTATCCTTTTGACTGTTAATATTGGATGTGTCATGAGGCCTCGTGTCTTTTCCTGGAGTCTTCCTCGTATAATGCCTGTATGCTCTCTGGATAACAAGAGCTGAAATATCTTCCTGTTTGCGGCGGAGGGTTGTAGTGATGGGTTCGTAGGACAGTTTGGACGGATTTGAGGCCATGAAGCGTTCTTCCATTTGCTCCTTTAGGATGTCCATTTCTCCACCTTCACCTAGAACACGTTTTGTGAATGCAAATAGGATGTCTAGGCAGTGAATGCGGTCACCACTCACCATGGGTAAATCCATAGACATCAGATCAAACTTGTTAGGCTTGGCTATGCGTAATGGTGCTTCCAGAGCATCTGCAAAATCTGAAAGCTTTTTATACTCCATGAACTGTGTTGCATTAGGATCAAACCTTTCCCAGACCTCATAAAACATTTCAAAATCATCCTCACTCAGTGGGTCGGCGCTCTCTTCAGTGGCCACACCAAAGTTTTCCAGGATGACTGCAATGTACATATTCACCACAATAAGGAAACAGATGATGATGTAGCTCACAAAGAAGATAATTCCTATAGTAGGATTTCCACAGTTTCCTGTAATGTTACTACCAGGATTTTTCATTTGAGAATCACAGTCCGGATAATTTTTGTTGAGAATGGGATACAGTAGGCCATCCCACCCGGCTGAGGTGGTGATCTGGAACAGACAAATCATGCTGTTGGGAAAAGTCTCAAAATTGAAAAGATCATCGATGCCTCTTTCCTTCTTGACATACGCAAAGTTTGACATGCCAAAGATGGCATAGATAAACATCACCAAGAAGAGCAAGAGACCAATGTTGAACAAGGCAGGAAGTGACATCATCAAGGCAAACAAGAGCGTGCGGATTCCTTTGGCACTTTTAATAAGGCGGAGGACGCGGCCAATCCGAGCCAACCGGATGACTCTGAACAAAGTCGGTGAGAGAAAGTATTTTTCTATTATGTCAGAGAGAAACATACCTAAAAGGAAGAAAAGAGACGATTACAAACTGGATTATAGATTAATGCAATATTAAAAACTTATCAGTGATAAACTGTAAATAGAGGGGAGTCCTACCAATAATTGACAGAATAACAACGATGAAATCAAATATATTCCAGCCATTCATGAAAAAGTAGTGCCGGAGTGAGATCATCTTCAGTAAGCACTCTCCAGTGAAAATGACAATGAATACCATATTAATAATGCCGAGAACGTCTTTCTTTTGTTGTGTCTGCTCATCAGTTTCTACCATCATGGCTATCATATTAAGTGCTATTAGAACCATAATCACAATATCAAATGATTGCTTTGTGGTAAAATCAAAGATGTATCCTTGAATCTTGTTCTGAAACAGACAAACATGGGTAAGATGAACGAGAACACATTTTAGATGCTTTAGATGAAATAAAGATGCGATTTTCAATTCATATTCAATGCAGCCAAAGTTTGAGTTACGTACTGATGGTCTAGGGATCGGTTTTTGTGGTTTCTTTGATCCCAGCTTTTTCATGGCATTGTAATATTTCTTTTGTTCCTCAGTCATAAAGATGTCCTGACCTCCAAAGTAAAGATGACACGACAGACACGTTAAATCACAACAACAGGGTGGAAGCCAAATCACCAAAACTTGTTTACAAAGTCAATTTGATACTTATCTTTTTCTTTTGCTGATTGAAGTTGTCTATAATGACACCAATGAAGAGATTGAGTGTGAAAAATGCTCCAAATATGATGAAAACAACAAAATAACAGTACATATATAGGTTGGTCTCATATTCTGGTTGTTCTTCGGGCTACAAGGACAACAGAAAAGAGAGACATTAAAACAGATATTTTCAGATTTCTGTTCTGGTTGAGTTGATGTGTGCCTCAAGTGGTTTTCAGGATACTTCAGCTGAATCTATATCCCAATAAAAAGGGCATTACGGCCTTTGATTAAACATCTTGCTGTCACCGGACAATGATCATATCCTCACCTTGGTTTGAGAATCGACAGCCGCGTACATGATGTCCATCCAACCTTTAAAAGTAGCCTGGAGAAAAGAATACAGCAAATGACACAACATTAGAAAAACACACACTGTTGTATTACAAAAATCTAACACAGCTCACCGAGTTACTCACCACTTGCAACAGTGCAAGGTAACCCATGCCAACATTATCAAAGTTGACCTTGACGTTCTTCACAAGAGCAGATTTTCCATAGCTCTTACAAACCGTCATATTTTTCACAAATGAAACATTAAAGGTCTCCATTGTAGTTGCGTTGACGCAATAGTAGAACTTTCCCGCAAAAAAGTTGACTCCCATGATGCTGAAGATGAGCCAGAAGATGAGGCATACCAGCAGCACATTGAAGATGGAGGGAATGGCTCCCAGTAGAGCATTGACGACCACCTACACGTCGACACACAAATCATAACACATCTGTACAGCAGGCAGAGATCCTGAGAGATTTTGAACTGATGCACAAAACTGTACAATCTGGTAGCGGTGAGAAAAGACAGGAAAAGACACATTTTCAAGTGCCAACATGCACATCGACATCACAGCTATGACTAACACCAAAGAACGACACGGTAAAGGCGGGGAAAGAATTATGAGAGGAGTCAGGAGATTGATGAGATACGTTATCTAAATTTTATATAAACATTGAAATAGAACACCTTGTAGAGGAAGGAGGATGCCACAAAATTTGCTTACTGTAAACAGAAAGATACATAAAAGCATAAAGAAATTATGTTACACACGCAGCAAACAATATCCAAAAACACTGAAATTAGTGTGGAAACTAGCGTACACCATCTGTGCATGCAAATGAGGGAATTCTTTGGCTACCACGTGAGGAAAGATGCTCATCGTAACAGTGCTGCAAATCTAAACCACCACAATATGAAGGCAACTAATCAATACCTGCTCCATTGATTTCAGCAGCCGACGGCGCTGCCCGATCGGTTACGTAAGTTATCAACCTGATTAGTACATGCTTGCATAGCACAGAAAAATACTGTGATGGTGTGAGATTTAACGAGAAAAGACTTTTTTTGTACTACAACATATAAATTAATAACTTTATAAGAATAGTTTGATATTTTATTAAATACTGTACATTTATTTTTCGTGTTACATGACAGGGAAGACTATAGTGTTTGCATCTATGAAATACATCCTAAGAGCATTGTATTTTTTGTATATAAATATTGTCCAAATCATGGAAGCAATTTTTTTATCAGTCAAAAATGCAAGCCAGCACTAAATATAGCACTCTTATTTTAAAAAAAATGGGAAGCAACACAGCATTTTTTCTTTTGACTTTTGATAATTTCATACAGTTGAATTTTAATTCTATTTATTTTTATTTATTTAGGGTCAAATCAAAGCTGCAGTCTCAAGCACTACTGTCAGATAAAGATCTTACAGCGCTATTGATATATGTGTAGTATTCTGCTATTTTCATGTATGTTATTTGATTTTTTTACCTTACCATTATAGCACACATCTTTATGTTAAACTAAGCTAAACATCTGGCTCTAGCAGGGCTGCATCAGTCTTAACTAACCCAAGCCCTGCATCATTGGTGTATGATTAAACAGTAATTGAAAATAAAAGTGGTTTTGTCAATTTGGTAAAATAAAATATTCAAACTAGCCAGGACAACAAATAAAAGCAGGAGAAAGAGAATTGGGGAAAGAGAGGAATAGTCACATGCAACAAATTTTGGTTTTGCAATGATATACACTCTCCTTCCACTTCATTAGGTACACTTGCTCAACTGCTCATTAATGCAAATATCTAATCAGCCAATCACATTGCAACGAATCAAAAGGCGTTAGGCAGGTACAGTAGACGCAGTCAAGACGACCAGCTAAAGTTCAAACCAAACATCGGAATGGGAATTTAAGTATCTTTGAAATGCAGCATGGACGCTAGTGCCAGATGGACTGGTCGAAGTATTTCAGAAACTGATGATCTACTGTGATTCTGCCACACAACCACTGCTAAGGTTCCAGAAAGAGAAAAAGTCCAATGTGAAGCAGTTCTCTGGGTATGCCATGATGATTGCACTACTTAACTGCACTACAGTAACTCAAACAACCCCTCTTCACAACCGAGGTGCGCAGAAGAGTGTCTCTGAATTCACACAGGGGCTGCAGCAGTAGAAGACCACACTGGGTGCCACTCCTGTCAGCTAAGAACAGGAACCTGAAACTCAGTCCAATAGAGCACTTTTTGGATGTGATGAAAGCAGAGATTTGCATTCTGGATGTGCAGCTCACAAATCCGCAACAACGGATATGTGATGCTATCACGTCATTATGGGCCCAGAATCTCTTAGGAATGTTTCCTGCACCTTGTTGAATCTATGTCACAAACAATTAAGGCAGTTGTGATGGCAAAAGGGGGTCCATCCAGAATAAGCAAGATGTACTTAATAAAGTAGAAGTGACTTTTATGCAGGATTCTAGTACAGGGAGTTAGTGGTTTAGTGCACTATGACTCTGAATTAATAAGGAATTCCAACAGCTCTTACCCTCATGCCCTCAAAGCGCGACAGAGCTCTCAGTGGTCTCAGAGCTCGCAGGGTTCTCAGAGACTTGATGGCATTGAGATCATTAGCACCTAATGCGTTGGCTACCAGAGTGACCAGTGAGACCTAGAACACATGCAAACACAAATATGTCATAAACAGTGAAGACATATTATGCATATTAATCAGCATTTGCAGCATAAACTCTGTCAACAGTTCAGTTTTATTCTGTGTCTCAGCAAGACAACAAAGAACCAATCAAAACCTATAGTGCTTCTGTGTAAGCAGAGTTTCAACCTACATCGACAATTAAGAAGTCCAAACAGCACCAGGCATTTGTAAAATATTTGGCAAATCCATATGCCACCCACTTCAGTAACATCTCCAGAATAAAGATGTAGGTAAAAATTCTGTCCGCAAACTCCAAAATTATTTTAATGGTCTTCCTCTGCTCTATGTAGACATCTTCAAATGCCTAAATGTGAAGAAAACGACAGGTACGTATAAGAACAGGTTGAATTAAACGAATACTGAGAAACTACTGCCTGATGAGAGATCCCAAATAAGATATATCACAAAAATGCACAAAATAAATCAAATTAGGCATTTAAAGGCAACTTATTTTTATTCCTGCAAATACTCACAAGAGCCCCACTGCTAAGCAGGATCATTAAGATGATAAAGCTCTCAAACCAGTTGT
Organism: Apistogramma diplotaenia; assembly: GCA_015052665.1. Classification (NCBI taxonomy): domain Eukaryota; kingdom Metazoa; phylum Chordata; class Actinopteri; order Cichliformes; family Cichlidae; genus Apistogramma; species Apistogramma diplotaenia. The sequence goes on from VOQJ01011209.1 coordinate 42,448, forward strand.
GCTCCACTATCCGATAACAGGTTTTTCGTAGTGTCCACCATATCTTCCACCAGCCCACATCTACATTTACTTGACAACAAGGGAATGTTTGCACACAGACTGCGGAGAGACCAGGGGGAGATCGTGTTTTAGCCATGGAAACTGCAGGTTCAGATTAAAACTGAGGTTAGGTACAGTAGGTGGTGAATTCACCTGCAGGGAAGCAGGCATCGGGATCCATAGCTTCTTCTAGTTCCATCTCCATAGGAATTCCTCCATCTCCAGCTGGTTGGCCATCCACTGTGCTACCCTCTGAGGAGCTGGACTGTCTATCATCCTCATCCTCATCCTCATCATCATCATCAACAATCTGTTGATAAAGTCAAGAGTGTAGATGAAAAACAAGTGTTGGACGAGCAAATATAGCAGCCAATGAGTATTATTATTTTCATAGAGAAAAAGTCTACTAAGGGTAGTGAACACGGACACACACACACACACACACAAACACACCATCAGCAAAAACTATTAGTGGCTTTACGCCAAAGAACACTTGAGTGGTTTTCAACAGAGAAGGCACCGAGAAGTCTGCATTACAGTCTATACTGTTGTCCAGCCCCCTGCTCAGTTCCATATTATTGTCAGAGGAACATACCCAGATATCTATCTATCTATCTATCTATCTATCTATCTATCTATCTATCTATCTATGTATGTGGATAGACAGTGTGTGTATGCGCCTATCTACATAAAGCGTATTTGTGTGTTTGTGTGCGTGTGAATGAGACTGAAAGAGATACACAGCGAGAGAGAGAGACAGAGACTGGTAATTTAAAGCCTGACAATGCTTTGCAGTAACCATGCTGTACTGTATGTTCCTAACTTCAGCCTGTTGTTCTGTGGCTCTGTGCAGGGTGTGTCTTCTAATAGCGAGTATGAAAACAGCTTGAATGTCTTCCTGGAGAATGCAGAAGCACTTGGTTGCCCTGGGACTAGCTAATGCAGAGCAGGGAATAATGTAAGCATGTTACTGTGATGTATTGTGTGCACTACTGTTAATGTGATGTTGCTTCGCGCATCAATTGTCCAGCTGTGCTTCTGTCAAACGAACTTCACGTTACGTTTGAGCAAAATCAAGACTCATAAAATCAGTTATTCTGAATAATCAACAGCATCATTCTGAATATTTTTTAAATTACCACATCATCCTTTAAAAGATCCTCTACAAGCAAGAGATACTGTAATATAATTCAGTCCAATAAGAAAAAGAAGACAGACCTTAAATGCTTTAGTTTAAAAAAAATCCTCTCTTCCACAGTATGTCTTTTGCCCTGTATCCCTCCCCTCACCACCAACCAATTGTGGGAGATGGCTGCTGCCCCCTGAACCTGGTTCTTCCTGAGGTTTCTTCTTGTTCAAAGGGAGTTTTTCCTCCCCACTGTTGCCAAGTGCTGTCTAATTGTTGGTCTTTACCTAATATAAAGCACCACAAGGCGACTGTTGTTGTGATTTGGCTCGAAATAAAATAAATCAAATTTAATTTAATTTAATTGAACTTTAAGCTAATTATTAAGGTTGTAGTGGTGCGCTGGACTACAGTCATGGTAAAAAGAAAGTACTTCCTCTTTCAATTCTAAGGCGTTATGTACCAGAGCATAATAAAACAAGATAAACAACCTCAGATAAATTGCAAAACATGACATATTACAGTGTCATTATTTGTCAAAAACTAAACCAAAGTGCAGGAACAGAGTGTGAAAAACAAAGCATACCCTAACTGCTTCCATAGCAATAAGGAAGGTAAGTAGCTGCTAGTATGAGCACCTCCGAACTGTAAAAACAGCTGTTTTGTCAGTTGGCTGGTGTCGAGGATTCAGCTGTGTGAACTCAGAGAAGCAGTTGTTACTGCTCATCAATCCAGGAAGGGTCATAAGATTATTATTTTATTATCTTATTACTTTGTTTAATGAATGAGCTCTTAGAGTTCAATAACAATGTCACACCATACGAATCCTCCCATAGCATTCTGCTAGGAAAGAATACTTAAATGTATTACCAAAATAATTTCAGTTACAATCCAAATCATAAATACATAGACAGCAGTAATAACAATGCAACTATCATATTATAGAAACTGAATGTATTTCATTTCTGCAACACAAAACACAGTCCTCTTATGTGGAGGATTCAACTCCCCAGCACTCAGACTCAAATGGCTCATAATGTAATCTGCACACTGGTATCTTCCTGTCTATATGGCCTCTCCTTGTTAAAAGCTTGTGGTATATGGGCAGTTAGAGGAAACATCATGATACATGTTATTGGCATGACTGTAGATCATAGGATAAATCCTTCACCTATGGTAATGGGATACCTTCCCTCAGAATGTGTTCTCTTATGCCGAAGTCCAGTGTGCTTGCATTACATGCCATAATCATTCAGCTTACAACCTTAGTTTAGAGGACTTGGTTTAAAAGAGAAATCAGACTTCTAGAGAGAGTAGTTACACAGGGAGGAGCCTTACCACAGGGCATCCTACTGCATCTGACGAGACACTGCTGAAGTCCTCAGTGTTGAGATTTTCAAAGTCAGACTCTCCGATGGCGATAGGAACAGTGACAGTCACACTAGCGTTGTTGATGAAAGACATTATGGAGTCATCACTCTTGCTGCTGACTATGTATTTGTCCCCAGTTTTATCGACCCCGATCACCTCCCCATTGCTGTGGTTGAGGATACTGTTTGACCCCAAAGGTTTGTGGAGTTCATCCAGAGATTTTTCCTCACACTTCTTTTTCTTCTTATCCTTAAGGCAGGAGCTGCTGCAGCTGCTTCGAAACAGTGACTTGGTGAAGGCAATGCCTTTGTGTATACGTGCAATGGCAATTTGCAAATTGTTTGTCTCGTTGTCATCTTCTACTGCTGCCAGGTTGTCAGCACTGAATGAACTCAGCAGCAGGGCCAAGAAGAGGTTCAGGACCTGGCAAGTGAGATTTACATTTAAACAAGAAAAAATGTATTATCAACAAATACTTAGAACTGCATTTTTACAAGGTGAATTGAAATTAATGTATTGACCATAAAAAGTTTTTATGTACCACAAGGTTTCCTATAACCATGACCATCATGTAGACAATCAAGCACACGCCAGTCCCAGCCACTTCCATACAGTCCCACATAGTTTCTATCCACTCTCCGCAAAGCACTCGGAAAACAATGAGGAAGGAATGGAAGAAGTCGTTCATGTGCCAACGAGGCAGAGTGCAGTCTTCAGAAATTTTACACACACAATCCTTGTACTTTTTTCCAAACAGCTGCATGCCCACCACGGCGAAGATGAAGACGATAATGGCCAAGACCAGCGTCAGGTTGCCCAAAGCTCCCACTGAATTGCCAATTATTTTGATCAGTTTATTTAGAGTGGGCCAGGACTTAGCCAACTTGAATACTCTGAGCTATATAAAAAAGAAAGAAAATAAAAAGAAGTCAAGTCAGTTCCTAACTCGAAATACAGTATACCAGAACATACAGGCTATGCCATTAAGTGGCAAGCAGAAGCAAGTGAGTCATTTGGAACTATGCAGATTTATGCAAAATAAATAAAAATGTTTGACCAGGCCTGGTGGCACCAAACAGCCCCAAATTATAACGCTGAAATTATGTTTTAATGCTTGTGTGTTTTTGTATTGGTATGCATTGTGACTTTAGCACAAATACTGTACTGCATTCCTTTCTGTCATGGTGCTGTCAGACTGCGGCTGGACTCTGAGCGTAAGACATTAATGTGAATTTATTTCCATGTATATAGACAGGAACAGATTTGCAATTTTAGCCAATTTATGACAATTAATTGCTGTATCATCACAAACAGATGGCATTCCCAGTCGATAGATGGTACCATCTTATTGCCATTTAATGGCTGTCTTGGTGCATCAAATTTGAAGACAGCAAATGAGTGCAAGCGACCACAGATGTGGGCCTCGTCTTCAAAGCAACCCATTCAAAGGCAATGGGATGGCAATGTCATTGCCTCTGAATGATAATAATTTTGGTCACACCGCAGTTTCCAACCACTATTTTCCAAGTCTGACTGCAGCATTAGGTAACAAGGCCAAAGCCAACCAAACAAGTAGCATGGTGCTGACTGGATGATAACAGTAAGAAACTAAGACAGACACTGACTGCTCCCAGGGTTTGCAAACTCCTGAGCCCACTTAGTTTTGGTCTATATTATTTTCTTCACACACCAGCTCACACTGTGAATGTTTGAATGGTGCACTGAATATCGGCAGAATATTGGAAAATATTGCAATGAACATAAGTGTTTGCAATTTAAATCGATTGTTTCTTCATCTCTAACTTATATGAAGAGTTAACCAAACTTTATGACAAATTCATACATAGATTCAGATAATTCCAAATGTTTCACTTCCTTCTTCTTGCCAGTGTAGATGTATGTTAAGACTTACCAGTCGGAACGATCTCAAAACAGACATGTTCTTCACATTTTCCAAACAAAGCTCTACCAAGCTTAGACTGACAATGATTCCATCAAATATATTCCATCTCTCCTGAAAGTAATAGTACGGGTCCAGTGCAATGACCTTTAAGACCATTTCAGCTGTGAAGATACCAGTGAATATCTACACACACACACACACACACACACACACACACACACACACACACACACACACACACACACACACACACACACACACACACACACACACAAAAATATATAAAAAACACAAAA
>VOQJ01011218.1:22168-39621 GCA_015052665.1 Apistogramma diplotaenia
GATACTGGGAAAAAGGTGCAGTGATTTATTCAAGCATGTGCAAACATACATGAAAATACAGTACAAGAGGCAAAAACAGAGTTTGTACAGTTCTGTTGAGCTCATTTTCAAGTGAATATTTAGTTCTTCAACTCAACTTGAACTCTCTTAGGCAAACTTTCTTTTGATTAAGCAGATTTAGTTCTCCAGGCTTCTTGACTTCTTGTTCTGTTCTCTGTATGGATGATCCCACACTGCTTCAGTAATGATGAGGTCTGGGCTCCGGGGAGGCCAATCCATGACTGATAGTGTCCCACTGTGTTTTTCTATTCAGGTGCGCTTTTACTGCACTAGCAGCGTGTTTGGGATTATTGTCATACTTTTTTGTATTCATATTCCATCAATTTTGACAAGAGCCTGCCACTTCTTTTGTCCTCTACTCCAGATCATTTAAGGACACTCTGCACACCATGCTAGGATATGCTATGTTTTGGGCTAATAGCGCTTTGACATTCATCTGGTTGGTGCAAAAATACTATGCAATGCCTGTTAAACAGTGTTCTCATTGGCATTTTTTCATATATTCAACTAAAGAAATGGGGAAAATGTGTTTTTGCAACAGGCTGCTAGTACTAGTGCTAATATTAAAATGGTTTATTTTCTAATTTATCTATTGTGTTTAGGTAAAACACTTTGAGTTAGCGGCCTTTTTGATGCTTCAGTGATAAATCGATTGGTGTTAAGTGGCTTAACAAAACAAACAAAAAACATTCTGAAAATGTTCAGGTACTGTACAGGGACTGGACTGAAAATGAGTGAAAGAGCAATCAATTTCCAAAAAAGAAAAAAAAGAAAAATTGGAAGAATTTCAGACTGGAGAACTTTGCTCAAGACGACTTCAAAACAACAATAAATAAATAATTACTTAATTTTTGCTGCACCTTTAGGTAGCACACAGTGCCAGCTATATGAACACACCACACTTCTATTATGTATCTAGAGTGAGCTGTCAGTGTCTTTTGCCCCATCTAAAATTTTCATAATTTCAAGTATTTTGGCTCTGCAGAAACGACTGATGCTTACGTTTTGATTGGAAGACATGTTGTATTAATGGCCTCCACTGACGTTACTCACACGTTTATGCCATATACACACAAATATCAGCAGTCGACACAACACATATTTAGTCTTAACATGAAGAACTGTCTTTCAGATTGATTCACAATCTGTCTTAACTCATGGAGGAGCTGAAACAAAACTGTTGCTTTTGTGTATGTTGCTGTTCACTGCTCCCAGCATGTTTCATTTAACAACTGCTGCCATCAGTGTTCAGTGACAGGTGACTGCCTGAAGTCACATTAAAGAGTAACAACAATGATGGCACACTCTGCACCTCCCAGTAGCATTTTTTAACAAAGAAATGCACATAATATTTTATGTATTGAACAAAAAAATCCTGTGGTTCTTTTCTAAACTGAAAGCCATTATCCATGACTTCATAACAGCACTGACCAAAATGACGATATACAAAACAGGTCACAATGTTCAAAAACTCACAATCTCCCCATTTTAGTTCAGGTCACTTTCATACCTGTGGTCTTTAGTCTGTTTAAATCCAGCTCTGGTTCATTTCCCCCGTCTCTGTGCAATTGTGAACATATTAATCACGTTCGAGTGCAAAGCAAAACGACAGGTCGTGGTCCAGTTCTGTAACCAGGAAATATGACCAAAATTTACGCTATGGAAGGGAAAAAAGCGACATCTAGCGGTCGTGAATGAAAGTGCATTTAAATAACGTGTTCGGTGAACTTCTTCGTGAGTTTATCACTGGGAAATTGCTCGAGTCAGTTCCTAAGCTGACTCGACCAAAGCAATTTCTTTATGTGGCGAATGTGCGATCTTCGTCAACTTTATAAAAATGCTAATACATCAAAGTTGTGCTTTTTTAGTGCTCCCAGGTGTCCTAAAAATCTGTTGTTGAAGGTTTGATACATTTACTCATGTACTCATTTACTCAAGTTACATTAAAAATAGCAAGAGTCCCAGAGCTGAGAAATAATTTTGAGTGATGTTGTTATGGAGAAACAACCCCCAACAGATGGCTGCTCCTCCCTGATCCTGGTTCTGCTGGAGGTCTCTTCCTGTTAAAAGGGCGTTTTTCCTTCCCACTGTCACCAAGTGCTTGCTCATACATGGTCATTTTGACTGTTGGGATTTCTCTGTAATTATTGTAGGGTGATTTGGTGCTGTATAAATAAAATGGAATTGAATTGAGAATGTTAGAGTGAGCTGTGATGTTGCTAATGTTAAGCTAATGTTAAGCTTCTTGCAGATTTCAAATAATAAGGCATGTTTTATCCTCTCAAAATGATCCCACCCTTTGGATTTCCTTTGAGACATTTAAATTCAATCCACAGGAATCCATCGTGTAAATTAGAATATCTGTTCATGACTGACCATGACTGTCTGTGTTCAGATAAACTGTGGTCTGAATCTATCAGCTGTCTTACATTACATCATTTAATATCTAAATATTAGTTCTTTTAGCAAGCTATGCGACTCATTGCAGCGAGGCAAGTCAAAATATATAACTTCATTTGACTTTTTAAAACTTTGTAATGAGTGGGAAATAGAAAACACGGAGTGTTTTTTTCCATGTGTTTAAGAGTCCATTCTTGACTTACTTCTATACAATCTCCTCCATGCATTCATTCAGTTAATCCAGTCTTTTATCTTCACATAAGAACAACAGAATAAGACATCTCAAGGCCTACATTTGAGCTGATCGTGTGTGTATGTCTTATATATTAATTTCAGTCTTCAGTCCTGTAATTTACTTTATCTTTTCAATGCTTGCCATTATCCTTTCGCAATTGGAAAGGATGCTCTGTTCACCCTTGGCCTTAGTGTGTGTCTGCTTGTGCTTTTGGCTGTAAGCGTATCTCTGTGAGCACGTGTGTGTCTTTGTCTCCTCCAGCAAAGAGCGGTGTGCGTACATTAATGACTGTTTTATGTTTCTTGCTATCTGAGTCTCTTTTATTCACGTTGGCCATGATGGCCTAATATCTGCCTGTCAAACAACTTCTATTCACTCCTCTAACAGACTGGAGACTGATACTTAAGACACACAAAAAACACACACCTACGTATGGAGCGCTCATACCCTCCTCAGCAGATTAGTGGGTGGTGAAGGAGCCGCACTGGGCATTATGTACTGTTCTTGCTCCAATCAATTACTATTCATTTATTCCAAAGGAGTGACCGTGCCTTGATCTGAAGAGGTATTATAACTGTGTGTGTGCCTTGCAGTTTATTCAAATCTTTTTAACAAAACTTTGTCTCTGTTTTATTCTCCTCCCACCTCTGTCACCTTCTGGCTGTATGTTCACTTATTTTTCTTACATGTTCCACTTTTTCCTCCCCCCCTCCCATCCCTCTCTTTTGTTAGCATCTTCTAGTTTTTCTCTTGCAGTTTGATTACTTCCCCTCCTAATTCTTACTGCTAATCATGTTGTCCTTCTTCTGTTCCTTTTCACATCTTTCCAATCAACCCTGTCTCATCAGTTGGTCTCTCCTTGCTTGTTGCCTTTACTGATAATTCATGTCCTTCTTTTTCATTTTTATTTTACAGTGGAAAATTAGTTAAATTTACCAATTTCCTACTGGGAATCAGAAGAAAGTTGGGTTAAAGGGAGGGTGGCCTTAAGAACGGAGGAACAAAAAAAAAGTGTTGATGAACTGAGGGTCTGCACAAAGGCCTAATATGAGATGATTACGGATCGTTTGAATCATGCAAAGCTACTCAAGGGATGAATAAGTGTTCTGTCTACACATACCAGATGACTTAGCAAAGAACCCATTTTAGATTGTATCTTAAGGCACTTTGTCTCTAGCAGCCTGTCACAAAAACACACAATTTGTTCCCATTTCTTTGGCTGAATCTATGAAAAATTCCAACGACAACACAGTTTGGCAGGCATGAAATTGTAATTTTGCACCAACAAGGCAAAGATCTCAGCAGTGTGTGCAACGTGTTTTTAAAAAACTGAGGAAACAAGATGAGTGGAGGATAAAAGATGTGGCAGACATCAAAAACAAACAAAACAGTATCTGCAGTAGATTAACAGCATCCAAACATCACGTTCACGTCCTTAAAAAAGAAAAATCTGGACCTTCTGTTCACTAAAGCCTCATCAGAAATGGTCTCAGTGGAATGGTGGCTTCCTCAATCTCAATGAAGGGAAGCAGGGAGGAAAGGCTGAGGTATGCCACACTATAGAAGAGCTGGACTGAAAATCAGTGGCAACGGGCTTGATTGAGAGATGAATCCAAAATTTACATTTTTGGTTCAAATCATCATCCATATGTACGGAGGTGGTCAGGGGAGGCATCCGTAAAACATGGTGGAGGCTATGTCATGGTTCAGGGCTGCATTTCAGCCAGTGGTGCTTCAGTTCTCATCAAAATCTAAGTAATTATACGTAACATCACAGCTTTTATCAAGAAGACTCAGACAGACAGGCAGAGGCTTCAGACGGTAGTCAAGACAGCACAAATGATTGTTGGCTGCCCTCCTCCCCTCCCTGATGGACATCTACACCTCCTGCTGCCTCAGGAGAGCCAAGAACATTATCAAGGACAGCTCACACCCTGGATTTGACCTGTTTGACCTGTTGCCCTCTGGCAGGCGCTGCAGGTGCATCAAAGCCAGAACAAACAGACTCAGAAACAGTTTCTTTGCCACAGCAATAACCACCCTGAACTCTCACATACACACACACTAACTGTGCAATACCCACATCTCTGTACAATATTATTCACATTGGACAATATCTATCACCTCACCTCATATTTATCCACTAGTGCAATATTCATGCACTTAGTATAATTACTCACCATCTATCATATTCTTGTTTACAATGTATATATTTTGGAACCATTTATTTTATTTCTGTATATTTTAAGAGGTATTTTATGCACTGAACAAGAATGGCCCTTCAATCTCATTGTACATCTGTATAATGACAACAAAGACATTCTATTCTATTCTATCCTGTAAAACCATGGAGCAGCCCTGGGAAGTCCTGCCAGCCACCTTTGCCCACTATCTCAATTCATTGTCGTGTACAGTGCAAATAAATCCTTTGAACGAGCCTCTAACTTGGGAGGACTCAAAGTGCAGACTTCAACCATGACATAATTAGCTTTTGATCCACCATGCAATATCATCTGAAAAGCATCTGATTGGCAACAGCTTCATTTTTTTGCATCAAAATGATCCCAAACCCACTGGTTTTATTCAATTTTGTATTTACACATTTATAACACTTTTTCTTTTTAGCTGTTTTGGGAAATATCCAGTTGTGTTTTTGAAATAGGCATTTTAATTCTAACTTCAAGCTAAATGCCATAATTTACATGCATTTATTCACACATCCAGTATAAATTTCTCAGGTTTCAAATGTATCTATAAGCAGCTCATACTGAAGCCTACACTGGTAGTTTTCTGGGAGGAGGAGAGTTATTTTTAAAAAAGAAACTTTGCACAAGCCGTTCATGCAGAGTCAGTTGTAATCACTATACTGAAACAACTTGCTTACTAAAGTCTACTGGAAGGCAACCAGATGTGTTTTTAAGCTAGTTTAATGCCACTTCTTGCCAGAAAAAGCACTGACAATCACAGAAGCAGAAATGTGACACTTTTTCATTTTTAACAGTTACAAAAAGTCATTTTAAAAGCTAATTGCTAGAGAATTTTTCTTGTGGCCCTATGGAGTAGTATGACTTGATTTAAAAATCTGAGATTTCCACCCTCCAAACACCCACTGCTGTCTTTCCACTCCATTGTGTTCATGTAAAGTGTGCAGTAAAGCCTTGTAGTCCTAATAACATCCAATTTGAAGCCCTTCACATCCATTACCAACAATACTATTATCCCCCTCCCTCCTTCTCTCTCTCTCATACATGCACACACATACACACACACACACACTGTGTTAGCCTTGGGGAGAGAACAATATGTGGTAGTGACACTGTTCTCAATGGACTGCTTCATGGTGGGTCTTTGTCTTTGTATTGGGTGTATGTGAGGGGGCTTGCTCATTTGGCTCATTTTTGAAGAGATGAGATAGTTTGGAATAAAAATGAACATCACATTAAACTGCTAAGTCTCCTCTTGTTACTCAGTCAAAGAGTTACTAAGCAAATAAAATTTCTGCTTATTCACAAGATTTTTGTTACTTGGTCCCAAAGCATGTGCACAACTCTTCTTTCTAAATGTGACTTTGTCATTCACATTTCATATTCTCCAAATGGTTTTTACTTTGTTGAGCCTCATTTCCTTGCTTGCACCATGAAAAACCCTACCTCACTCTTTTTTTTTCTCCTCATATTGACAGATAACACTGTCTAAATCATCTCTAAGGCAAATGTGGGCTTTTTGTGCCAAATTTAGTAGGCAAGTGTCCAATTATTTTTGAACCCTTTCAATCAGAACACTGAGTGTTAAAACTGATATGTGCCACACACAGTCCTTTCAAAATTCATACAAAGTCAAATCAGAGAAGAAGACTCTAAATAAGATGTAGTGACCATGATGTAACAAGGTGGTTTGTGGACTAAAGCCCACAGTCTTGCATTTTGACTGTAGCCACCATGCTCATACTACAAATCATCCTCAAAATACCCAGACTATAATTTCCTTATTTGACTTCACTCATTCTATCCTTTATTAGAAAAGTGGTTGTTTCTGCATCTAGCTAGGGAGTGGTGTTGGCAGCATGTGACCAATCAAAAAGACTATAATAAAAAAAGAAAACCTGAATACAGTCGTACCAGACAAATCAGATGTGTGAAGGTTTGTTACACAAGTAAGATATTAGCAGTGTTTGGGTCAGCAAGAGTGAAAAACACAACTACAGTGCTGTGAAAAAGTATTTGCCCCTTTCTGGATTTCTTTGTCTTTTCCATATTTGTCACACTTAGATGTTTCAGATCACCAAACAAATGTTAATATTAGACAAAGGTAACTGAGGTAGACACACTATGCAGTTTTGAATGATGACTTGTGGAAAAAGCTATCCAAACCTACCTGACCCTGTGTGAAAAAGTAATTACCCCTTCTTGTTAAATCATGAAATAACTGTGATTAACCACATTTTTTGGAAAGCTAAGTTCAATTACCCAAGACACACTGACAAGGTCTGATTACTACTGATTACAAAGTGAATTAGGTTAAAAAAAAATCTCAAAAAGCAACATGTCATTCCACAATCTAAAGAAACACAAGAAGAGATTTGAAACCAAGTCGCTGACATCTATCAATCTGGAAAAGTTTACAAAGCCAAACACTTGGAACAGCGGTGAACCTTCTCAGGTGTGGCCCGCCTACCAAAATTACTCCAAGAGCGCATCAACAATGCATCCACGAGGTCACCGAAGAACCCATCACATCTGAAGAACTGCAGGCCTCACTTTTCTCAGTTAACGTCAGAGGAGGAAACCACTGCTGACCAAAAAGAAGACTCGTCACATCTGTCAAAAATAAAAATCAGCTCTCTACCAGAAAATCCTGAAGGAGAATGTCCGACCATCAGTTCATGCCCTGAAGCTCAAGCACACTTGGGTTATGCAGCAGGAAAATGATCCAAAAGACACCAGCGAGTCCACCTCTTAACGGCTAACCCTAACCCAATGGTTAAAAAAGACAGTTTTGCAAAGAAGAGTGGGCCAAATTCCTCCACAGCAATGTGCCAGTTATCAGGAAGGAAGTAAAGCTGGAAAAAGTGCTATGAGTATTATAGTCATAAAGATTTGGAAGATGCGTCACTAAGGTAGATCACTAAGGTATTTTACCTTTATTCTTTCAGCTGCATCTAAAACATCTTGTTGATGCTTAATGGTCTGAGACCATGTAAAGAAACAGAGTTCAAATGAAGGTTTATTATATGTACAAAATGGACATAAGGTCTACAAAGACGTGTCCTGTTTTAGGAACAGAGTACAGCACATTTTTTTTCAAAATTCATAGCATTGCTTCTAAGAATCAGTAAGAAAAAGACTTCAGGTGCCCTTAAAACAACTTTGGACTCTCTTGCTATCCCAGCACTCTGAGGGATCTTGCAGGATTGATGATGCTATCTTTTGGAGAACTGCTTGGTCAGTAGGCAATGACTTCATGCCCTTATCTCAAATATAATCCGCTCTGAAGCAGGTGATGCTCAAACATCGTGCTCGAGCTATCACAATGATTTAGCATGGTAAAAAATATACCTCTTTGTTAATACAGACAACCCAGGGTTAAACAAAAAGTTAGCTCAATAAGCCCAAATCCTGCTTTGTAATACAGGCCTACTGATGAGAAGCTAATAATAATTCAGACTTTATTTAGGCTTTAAACAAAATGACTGGTCAGTTTTTAAGCTAATGAAAGTTTACAGATACTCGCACTTGGTAGTTTCTTAATGGCAGAAAAGACCTGAAATAGCACAGATAGGAAAAAAAACCCACAGTTTTTCCTCTGTTGTATTCTATTCTGTGATTAAACTACATTTTTGATACTGCAAATTTGTAAATTTTAGGTATTGTACCGTAACAATAAAATGAAATCTTAACACCTAAATAGGTGCATCACTTTGAATGGTGAGACACTTTTCATTAAGCAAAGTCCTAATTAAGAAGGTAACACAGGAAGACAAAAGGCTAATTATCATAAATGAACAGAACAAAGACACCACCCCCTGCCATGCCCATCCCTGCCCTTTTCAAAATGCTTTTACATATTGCACGAGGAGGGTAAAACTGATACCTCAAATGGGTGCATTAGTAGAATAATCTAATTAATTGCATTATGAAGCTGTTCAGTTTTTGGGAGTGGATGCTTCTGAGTGCTGCTCTGATGAAGAAACATTTGTATGTGTGAAAGAGATCAGCAGCACCATCATTGTTTGAATTACACTCTAGATTTTACCCTCATGCATTCAGCTGCACAACTTAATCGATTCATTCATGCATTGCAAAGAAATTTGTGATATTGAATATATCTAATTGCATTCTTGAATATGCCACATAAAGCAATTGGAACTGGAAATACACATCAAATGACTTCCACCAAACACTTAAATACACCAACCAAGGGAGTTTTTTTTTTTAATCACTCATATCTCATCTACACTTACAGCCATGCTGTTGCTCCATGAATTGCACTGGCACTGACTGCAGGTTGTTATTTTTGGTATTCAGTAAAGTATTTTAACTGAAAGAAATAAAAATTCTGATGATTTGGTGACCAGCTTACATGCCCCCTTGAATGAATGAATTTAGCTTTTTTTTCCAGTGAAATTCCTTAAAATGGATAAACTACTCTTACATATTTTTCACATAATTTTAATCTTATCAGTCCTATACACGTCACTAGTTGACACCCTCCTGCTTTTTCCTGAATATTGTCATGTTTGAGGTGAGGTTTGGTGTTCATCCATCCATCCATCCATCTTCTTCTGCTTATCCAGGCCCGGGCCGCAGTCTAAGCAGAGAGCCCATCCTGGGTCTTCCCAGAGGCCTCCTCCTGGTAGCACATGCCCAGAACGCACCCAAGAGGTGCCCGGGAGGCATCCTAGTCAGATGCCCTAACCACCTGAACTGGTTCCTTCTCAAAACCCCATCAACCAGGTAGGGGAGGGGAGTTGTTATTCATCCATCCACCCACCCGCCTCCACCCACCACTTAAAATCTGGAGCTACACCTCCGTGAATCGTCATCTTAATGTGGTGGAGGGGTGATCCCAGGAGGCATGTTGTCCAGGGGCTTTGGCTCCTGGTAGGGTCTGCCATGACAAATTGGTCCTGGGTAATACAGATGAAGGCAGCTCATCTGTGACATGTCTCTTTGCAATAGGGGACTCAAGTGAACTGGCTGAAAACTCATTCCCTCGTCTGAAACCCTTTCACTATTCAGAGTCGGTCTGTTTTCCTGCCCCCTCCAGAAAATCAGTTTCTGAGAGTCACAGGACCAGCCTCCCTCTCCCTGCAGAACATCTCACCCTTCCAAGTAAGCTGTCATGTAATCTGAAACCATGTAAGGACAATTTCACTCATTCTAAATCCTAAAACTTCACTCCCCCAGGTGCAAACCCCTTCCCAGACTCTGACCTGTGGAAAACCAAGAAATCCATTTTCCCCCTTTGTTTCCAATAAAGTGATTGGATCTGTTATCGCTGTCATCTACATCTGTAATCTGCACCTCACCTCTTTCTGGTCCTTACTGCTCTTTGACAGTAGTCTGAAGTTAAGTAGTTAATGTGAATTTCTGTAAATATATATATGGCAAACGATTTGCAGCCTTGCAAATTTTCAATAATATATCAGTTAATCACTATATAATCACAAGCAGATTGCATGTAATTGCCAATTTGAACCCATTCCACTGCAGACAGAGCAGAATCTGTCTTATGGCCATGTTGATGCATTAAAGTCACTTTGAAGGCAGCAACCAACTGCAAATGGTTGCAGACCTGATCCCAGTCTTTGAACCAACCATTTCAAAGGCAACAAGATCACATTCATTGCAAATGGTCACAATAATTTTGGCCGTTTCGAGGTCTTCAGCGACTATTTCCCCTAATGTAACTGTAGCATAATGTGTCTAACATAGTAAACTGGCAACAATGTTTCTTTTCTGCTATTAACAATTTTTTCTTCAACATTTCCACTCGTCTCATAGTTGTTTTTAATGAAAACTCAGTTTTACGAAACTATTCAACCTCTCTCCATCCTTCCCCTTTATGAAGCGACCTTCCTTCCTCCATTTCTTCGGAGCCATGTCGCCCCCCTCTCCTCCCCCTTCCCTTGCCTGCACCCTCTTATTGTAAGAACCAACAAGTCTGTCAGACAGAAAGAGGTCAGACTTCTTATCCGAGCTTCATAATGGTTTCTGAAAAGCAGAGCACTGTGCATTGCAATAATTAGCAAGCCATCGGACAATAGACACTGCATAATCAGTATGGAGATGTATGCTGTCTGCCTGTCTGTCTGTGCCTTTTCCAAACAAAACTAAACACTCACCGTATTCCTGCTTCCTTGGAGTATGTATTCATTTGTGGGGCTTTTCATTCTCTTTCTGTCTTGTGTTACACTGCAATTTTGTCACTCACTACTCAACCATGTTTCTCTTTTTCTCTCCTCTTTTGCCCCGTTTCTTTTGTTCCACTACTTTCTTTTTTCCCCATCACTACTAAAACCTTTTCTAATGTCTTCATACCAAAAACCCAATCTTCTTTTTTTTCTCCACTCAAGTCGCTGAGGTGATTTATCAAAACTGACAAAACACCGGCTTACTTTACTTCCCAGCACAGCAAGGAGGTTTTTCTATTAGTGTGTATATGTGGTAGAATATGCATATCAGTAGGATCAGGAGTGTGTGTGAGTGATTTGTGACTCCGTGTGTGTGCGCGTCTGTTGTGGTGCAAGGTCGAGAGCAGTAAGTCACCACCTGTTGGCCCCGAGACAGCAGCACCTACACACTTAAACCTCTTCATGCTCAATAGTTGCCTTAGAATTCCCCTTCAAAGCTACTTTTCATACATATTCTGTATCTACTTGCTCCAATGCTGTGCTGCAAATACATATATCATTTAGTGAATTATTCAAAACCAAGAGCTTTGTCTCCTTCATATGCAATCAGTCTGCATAATGATTAATGTTCCCTGGCAGGGTCTACAGTGAAGTGGAAAGAAAACTGTAGCTGGTAAGGATGGGGTACCTTCAACACAGGGATTTTTATTATTTCATTATTATTATTTATACACTTTTACTGAATAATGGCCCATAGCGTTCCTTGAACTTGGCCTTCAGTGGCAATAGTTGCCCAAGTTTGACAACAATCGTACTTTAAGTGCTATTACACAGTGAATGTCTTGAGTATATTTAAACAGGTGAACAAAATTAATATGGTCAGATTAGATTTTCCCAAAAGTTTACTTTAAAGGGCTTCAGATCTTTTTCTTTCTCATTGTTTTACTTCCATTTTTGTTTGCAGTTGGTTTTTGATTCCCACTCTCATATTTCAGGCCCCAGGGACATAGGCAACCACCAGTCTCAATTGTGATTGGTTGTGAGTAGTTCCTGGTAGTTGCACTGAACTGATACAGCCAGTGATACCAAGGCACCAGTTGCTATGGAAACATGTATATTCCGCAAACGATCGCCAAGTAGTTGCTTGCTGTTGCATGGTAAAACTGGGTGCAAACAGGTGTTCGGAGCTGCACTGAAAACCTCGTTGCAACTGCTTTTGCTGCTAGCATCCTCTTTGTAACCGATTGCAATCTCCAGCAACCACTCGCAACCACTTAGAGAAAAGATGTGTTTTGTAGCAACTGGAGGCTAACATGGGGTTACCGACTAGTCTTAAGCATGTGACTGAGGCCTTATTGTTCTATTGGGATCATATTCCCCTGCTTCCATGTGTGTCTCACTAGTGTAGATACTCATATATTGGTTTATCCTTCATAAAAGAGGGGTTTGACCCTCCTTCAGTGCCAATGGGCAGATGTATGGATGGAAAAACACCCAGTTTGAGTAATGGAATATAATTGTGGCGATGTTTTAAATACATTTTTAAATTTTCTTGAATTAAATTAAACAAATATGTAAAGAGATACTACAAAATACAAGATTCAGTGTTTTTATGCAATAAATGCAAACCCCGACCTTTCTAAATGCATCTTTTTGTGAACAGGTGCATTAAAATCAACTGCAGTCATTTCAGAAATATCACCAGTTAGTGTATCAGAGGTAAACTCAATCTTCACTTCCACTTCACTTGTGAGAGCTTTGATATTTCCTGCCACAATACAGAGACAAGTATCACAGTGCAATCGCTCCCTCTGTTGTGCTCTCAGCACTCATGTCTGACTGACCTCGGGATTGACATAATGTCACGTTCAACACACAAAATCAAGTATTTAGTTGACACTTTAAAAGCGACTTGTTAAACAGTCATAACATTCAAAGCTACATGCATGAAATGTATAAAACAAATCATTTTTTTAAACCAAAAATTTTATCCAGATACTATTTGAATGCTGAAAGAACGATGACAGACCTTCAGGCCATGTCATGCAAATAACTGCAGAACTTAAAACTAAGAAACTTTTTTTTAAAAATCCTGTCTAGTTAGAGGAAAAAACAAACCAGGGAAACCAAACAAAGACACCACAAACTCTATATAATCTCTTTGGTATGAGGCAAATCATCATCTACAACTTTAGCATGAGCATATGTTCTCATTACCAATTCTTTTTAAACAAAATCCCAGTCGACTAAGGAACACTCTTTTTTTTTTAGATTTTATCTATTGTTTCTGTGCGTTCTGACCGACACTGTAAATGTTTATCCCAGGATGTCAAACACTGTTGTTTTATCAGAAACTGCTTGTGTCACATAACTATGTGTGATGTGTCCTTTGGCAGATTGGGCACTGCAGTAATGGACACCAGGAGCTAAAGGTTCTTTTCTAAAGAGCAAAAAATAAATAAAAAAGAGGTTGTAGGTGTCAGACAATATTGCACATTTTTCATCCATTAGACAGCAGTTTGAGCCCCACTTGAGAGTTTTGTGTTTTGTACTTTGTTTAAAAAAGTTTTTACTCACTGATTAGGTCTTTTTTTCTCCTTTTGCTTTCATGTGTTGTTTGATTATGTAATAAAACTATCCATGTCATCATCACGAATCACAGCACCAAGAAAATAAAGGCCTTGGTAATGAGAACAAGGATAGAATGAATCACTGCTGCAACAGATCTTAACTTAAAATGTATAACTACGTGTTATAATATTTATTTTAATGTTCCAGTCTCCATGTGAAATTGGTCAGAAGAAACCTCCTTGTGATTGCTTTCAGTGCTGGCAGATTGCAGTGGAAGTAACTAGCTGTGCTATGCAAACTGGAAATGGAGAATGCTCACCTTCAGAGTAAAAGCTGTGGCTTACTGCTGCAAGCAGGATATTTTGAAAGGTTCAACTTTTACTTTGAAAGCAAACGTCTGTTTTTCAGGTTGCATCGTACCTTTTCAAGCTTCGCTACAGCTTGGTGAGTAGTTGGCAAGTGTTTGCAGATAAATCAGCATCGTCCATGTAAAGTCCAAGTGACCATGGCTTTTTGCAACAAGAAGATTTTTGCTGTTTTTCACCAAACGACAGCCAGAAACCAACGGATCAGGGCCTGTGTACTGTAAGTGAGGCCTTTCATTTACTCCAGCACCACCTCCTACAGTGTAGAACTACTACCTTGGTGTCAGCAGTTAATGCACGTATTTAACTGGGCTTTTAAATAAGCTTTTCTTTGTATAGTGCACTGTTTCTATACTTTAGTATTGCCAATTTCCCCCTTTAGATATTAGATGTTTATCACTGCACTGGTATACCTCCTATCGTAGTCTGACTTTTGTTTTAAAAGATAAATAAAGCATTATTTATCATTGCTCCTCCATGAGGTAACACATCTATCAACTGCTGTGAGTATTGATGGATGGTTTGCAACCCGTGAAAGAGAGGGTGCAAACAAGCCTCATTTCAATGCTGAAAGAGCACAGATGTGAAGGGATGTAGTTGCTGAAACACAGGCGCTAATGGAGTTGTTATCTTGCTACCAGCAAATAAAATTAAAGGAGTAATAAAAAACACATATATCTGAGGCAAAGCTCATCTTGGAAGCTGGACTTTGGCAATCATGATTTTAACTGCACTATAATCAGTATGTCATCTATGTTGATGGAAAAATATCTATCAAATATCTATGAAAAATATGATTATTATGCAAATTAATTAACACAAGAAGGTTACGATACTCAGCCTAAAAGCAGAAACAAATGTGAGCAAATAAAAAAATATATAAACCAGCGAAGTACTGTTATTGTCTTTATCAGTCACTGGGGCTCACTGTTTTGTGGGAGACACATCATTTTCTTATTTGTTGTTGAATCGGAGAGGAGTTTAATAAAATATGACCTCAGTGATCGAAGAGCAATTATGGAATTTGTAAAGAAACATAATCAAAAAAATCTGGAAAACCCTATTGAAAGCTGGATATCTTCTTTTAATTGAAACAGCAAGGAGAATAAAAAAAAAGGAAAAAAAAAAGTTAATTAGTTTTTTTCTGCCATTGGTGACCCCTTACAAGACTGCAACAATTTGCATAAAAGGCACAGCTCTGTCTGTTTAGGACCAAACCAAGGTCAGCACCTTTCTATTTATCTATCACTGCAATTTTGAAGGGATATTCACTAGTTACTATTATGAGATGAAGTGAACTTGAAGTTTCCTTGAATACTGCCATTGGTTAAGGCAGAGAGCATTGACGGTGCATTTATGGGTGGTAGGGATGGAAAAAGAAGATGTTATCACACACTCTTGGCGACACACAGTTCTGATAATATGCAGTCGCGCACACTGAAATACTGCTTTAGTGGCAAGCTTATGTTTTTCTGTTTCTTTTATCTTTTTTTTTTTCTATTTGCATATGGGGTCATTAATTTTCTCAAAGCCGTGGACTTAATGAGTGGATGGCTGAGAAGCTGAACAGGATGCAAATAATAACATTTGATAATGCAGAGCGACAAAAGAGGGGGAGAGGCTTCCCATTCACTGAGATGGGACTTGAGGTAAATATGCACAGTAATTATATATCAGTGCACTTTAATTACGAGGCAACACGGGGAGCGAGAAAGAAAGAAAGGAAGATAGGCAGAAACGTGTTGAATTAGATGTAACAGCATATAAATTCAACATCTGAAATGAAGACACAATGAGGGAGAAGGAGACTAAGAGCAGGCTAAGTGAGGAATTAGTAGAAAAAATTAAAAAAATGGCAATGATTAGATAGATGCAGGCACGTTATTTGCAAACACATACACACGGCTACTCGTTTGTACGCAGTGTGTGGGCTCTGTGCTTCAGCCATCGACTGGATAGCAAAGTAATCCCTTTGGTAAATGGCACTTATTAGAGATGAGAATCTTGAGTAAAAGACAAATCAATAAATTCAAGGAAGTGCCGTGTGTGTGTTGGTGTGTGTATGTGCACATTTGAGGGTATGTGTGTGAGAAAAGTCTCTGTGCCATTTTTAAGACATCATATACTTGCTTTACACACTTGAGATTTTCAAAGATGCTAAAAATGACCTATTCACCTTTGGTGCGCTGCTGAACTGGATTGGATTTAGCTCGACGACTGGCATCCAGTTTTTATCACATCTGCTAGTCTTTGTTAGTGGATCTTTGTACTGCACTGGCATTAAATTGAACCAGTAGCTTTTAAAGGATGAGGCAGAAAGTTCAGGGTTTCTGCCATCAGTCTTTTAAACACTCACCACAGGGAGCTGACATTTTGTTTCTTAGCATGACAGCTACATTTGACCTACATTAAGAATTATTACAATGAAGTCCATGCAGTCTACTAAACACATTTTAACAACACTAACCAGCCACTGTATTAGGTACTTCTTGCTAGTACTGAGCTGGACCCCCTTTGCCTTCAGAACTACCTTAATTCTTTGTAGCACAAGCTCAGTAGGGTGCTGGAAACATTTCTGAGATAGTTTGGTCCTATTTGATTGAAATCTGGTGACTGTAGGGGCCATTTGAGTACAGTGCATTGTCAAGCGATGCTTTGAGCTTTGTGACATGGTGCGATATCCTGCTGAAAGCAGCCATCAGAAGATGGGTCATAAAGAAATGGACATTGTCAGCAACAATACTCAGGTAGGTTTTGGGGTTTAAGCAATGCTCAGTTGGTACTAAGGGGCCCAAAGTGTGCCAAGAACATATCCCACACACCATTACACCAGCAGCCTGAATTTCTTTTCTTTTTTTTACAAGGCTGCAAGGATGCTTTCATGTTGTTTATCCCAGCTTCTGACCCTATCATCTGAATGTCACGGCAGAAACTGAGGCTCATGAAACCAGGCAACACTTTTCCAATCTGTTGTCCAATTTGGCTGAACCTTTGTAGCCTCAGTTTCCCGTTCTTAGCTGACAGGAGTTCCACCCAGTGTGATGTTCATCTGCTCTAGCCCATCTACTCCAAGGTTCAACATTCAGAGATGCTCTTTTGTATAACTTGGTTGTAACGAGTGGCTATTTAAGTTACTGTTGCCTTCTTATCAGCTCTCAGCAGTCTGGCTATTCTCCTCTGACCTCCGGCATCAACAAAGGATTTTTGCTTTTTCAGAACATTCGCTGTAAACCTTAGAGATGATTGTTTTGTGATCATACTGTACTGCTTATAAAAGCCTTGATGGCATTATTCTATAAATCCTCAAAGCCTTTAAGTTTAGCATTTTGTTCTTGCAGCCAAAAGTACCATTCCATTTATTTGGACTAGAGAGCGGAGTGCTTTGTCATCAGCTAATGCTAGCAAGCTTGGCTAACATGCAGCAGCCATGAACCATATGGAATTAGTGCCAAGTAACAACAAAACAGCG
>VOQJ01011231.1:4674-17504 GCA_015052665.1 Apistogramma diplotaenia
TTGGATTTATTCCATAAACTTCCAGTTCCTTCTCTCTTCTTATGCTCTTGCAATGAGGCACCCACAGTAAAAAAAAAAATCCACACCCCATGTTCACACACTCACACATAGCGTAAATTCTTAGTGGCAAATGAAAAGATAAATAGAAAGTTTTCAGTCATATTCAAGGTAAAATTAAAGAAGAAAGTTATTTTAAATGGACACTGGCTTCCCAGTTCCACATTCTCTTTCCATTCCATAGATAAAACATGTTGACACTTATATAGCTGTACAATGAAAACATGCAGCGTGCGCTTTATGTAAACACATAAGTCCTCTGACCCTTTGATTCAATAGTTGTTGTGCTGTATATGTCCAGTTAAGGTCTTTGTGTTTGTGTGTACATTTGTGTTGGCGATGAAGGGAAAGCACAAAGACTGAACGCTGAGGGTTGCAGGAGTGTTGAAAGTCTGTTCTTATTTGCAAGGGCAAGTACATATGGAGCTTCTCACTTCATTCATAGAAAAGCTAGCATTTGTTTGTTAGAAACAGTAAACACTATTGTGAAGTTATAAAAGATATTAGATGCTTCAAAGAGAGAGAGAGAGAGAGTGTGTGTGTGTGTGTGTGTGTGTGTGTGTGTGTGTGTGTGTGTGTGTGTGTGTGTGTGCGTGCGTGTGCGTGTGTGCGCCATGAGTAGGTTAAATACATAAAAATAGCATGTTTGACCACTTAAAAATGAATAAATGCGCTTTTTGTTTGCCTTGTCTGTTGTCACTTGGTTGTGTCTGGTTGTTGTTTGTCCGATTGTGCTACATTTTCAGCATGAACGTTTACACTCCATGCTTGTTTTAACTGGCTGAACAACAGCAAAATACATGAAAAAATAAAATTAAATGAAGAAAAATGCTTTACTTTCAGTTATTGAGCTGAGTGTGCACATGCATGTGTATGTTAGTGGATTACTTTACTTCCCAGAATCACCCTCCAACTAAGGAGTGGCACGTAGTCGTGATATTGCATGGCTGTTACATACATAAATGATAAAAGAGCAAATTTAGCAGCAAAAGAGCAGAAAAAATAGCACCATGATAAGATTCTTCAAAAGTGAAATCCTTGACTTAATTCACATGTTGCTGCTTTGCATGCTAATCTGCTGATTGCACTGTCAAAAGAGAAAATATTTGGTGCTCCTTCTGCAGTACAGTGGGCTTCCTCAGGAATGACTGCCTTATGGTGTTGTTAATTTATGAGCCTTGGCAGATGCCCTTAAAAATTAAATAAATGAAAGCTGGGAAACATTACGGCACCAGATATTTCCAAATATATTGGAAAATGTAATTTTGCCACGAGAGAGATCATATTTTAATAAAGCAGCTTTGATTTCCTAAACTGCAAGAATGCAGCAGACAGAGGTTAAAAATGTACTGAAACATTGGCTATATGCAGAACAATGCTGTTTTGTGGCCAATATTTGATGTATTTAAAGCATTCTTGCTCAAAGTAACATTCAAGTAACAAAATATCCACAAAAAAGTCCTTTCAGCACGAAATAGGCTTTGGCGTCAGAGCTGAATAGCATATTTTTCTTTTTCACTTACTTTTTTTTGTACTGTTTTCAATGTGGTGGCAGAAGGCATAATTCTAAAGCAGAGCTTCCACTACACTTCTATTGCACCTAGTGCAAAGATAAGGCAAACACAAAAAAGTCTATGCGTTAAAAAAAAAAGTGAAAAAAAACTTTTAATGTCCTCGTGTAATTCAGCTCAGTGCGAGATTCTCCACTCAGGTTTGCTTTCATTTGCAGCAGTGCGAGTTTCTTTCCTCTCCACACCTCTCGGCTCCGTGTGTTCACAAATGGTGGAAAAGTGATGTGAAGTGAAGCCAAGATAATGTTATTTGCCTTTCCTGTTAAGTGCAATAAAAAGTTGCTAATCGACAATAAACCAAAGATGACCACATTTTGACCCCGAACATCTTAAAGTAAGTCCGAAAATACTGGTAAAAATAGTTTTGATGAACCCATCAAACCCTTCCACACGGCTGAACTAAAGGAGAGTAAAACATTCACTCTCAGTTACTCTTGTCTTTATTTCTTATTTACATTTCATCCATTCTTCTCGTCAAAATACTTCACAACTCCCTGCAATGAGTCGATATCATTGTTTCTCCCATAATATGACTGTTTCCCAGCACAGAATAAGAGCACAGCGTACTAATTTCTCATAAGTAGCAAAATATGGCAGTGGGTATTGTCCTCATCACAGCCTGCATTTCGTGAAATCAATACTGACAGGCCACATATAGCTAAGCCAAGTTCCCCTGAAATCTTGTTAGTCTAAATACCTCCAGGAAATATGTGCTAATAAATGAGAATAAAATTAACAGCATCTACTCACTGTATTGGACTTTGACCATTGCAAGGACTTACCCTGCAGTGATTTGAACCTATCCTGGTTAATTATATTTTCTAATGTGAAGGCCAGAGCAAAATTAGAAGTATGTTCAATTTAACAAACCTAAACTGACTCCACATTTTTGTCTTGTCTGCCTCTCGCTCTGGGCTGAAGAACCTTTGAACTTTGTTCCACGGGCTTCTTGAGGCTAGCGATGGAGGAATGAGTGCATAATCAGGGTTTTTGGGAGCCATGTATATCATGTAATTGTACACTGATGTGTGTGAGGCACTTAACAGGTTAATCAGTTAGATCGATTAAATAATCAGGTAAAATTTTTTTTACGCATTTAAATAAATCAATTCTATAACACACACTTGTAAAAATGGTCTTCCTAAAACACCAAGTCACTGACAGAATGAATCAAGCCAGTCAGACTGTGCCACGTTTTACATATGCTTCCATCATTAGAAGGTATTTGAGACACACAACTACAAAGCAGAACTCGAACGGATTATCTCTTCATCATGGCCTATTAGTGGGGAGCAACCGACCATTTTATCCTCAAAAACAATGTGTTAGAGTCACGAAAAATGGGCAAATGTAAGGAGTGTGACAAGGGCCAAATTGTGTTGGCTAGACAAGTGGGTCAGGGCATCTCCACATCTACAGCTTTTGTGGGGTGTTCCCGGTCTGCAGTGGTCAATATCTATCAAAAGTGGGCCAAGGAAGGAGCAGAGATAAACCAATGACAGGGTTGTGGGCAGCCAAGGCTCACTGATGCAGTGGGGAGATAAGTCTGGCCCGTGTGGTCTGATCCCAAAGCTCAAATTGTCCAAAAAGTTGATGCTGGTTCTGACAGAAAGGTGGAAGGAAGTGGACCACAGAGTAATAGATCCCATTAAATCAAGGGATGAGGCACTACCATCTGGCAACAGCTTCATTTTTCGGCATACCAACAATCCCAAATACAATGGAGTAAAAGCGTACTGTACATGGATAGAAAAAAAAACAGTAAAATCAGGAAGAAGGAACACAAGAGGCTCAAGAAATACGAAGAATGTGGAAGGTGAAGGTAACAGTGGTCCCTGCAGTATTGGAACATTCTGGGCAGTGACCCTGAAAATGGGAGAACGGCTCCAGCAGATTCCAAGAATAACATCCAAGATCTCTGTCCTATAGAGCACAGTGCTAGGAACAGCTAAGAAACATCACAGGACTCTCAAGCTCCCAAACCCTGGTAGAGGACCTGAGCTTGAAGGAAGGGAATACATTCACTACTCGCCTCCAGAAGTATTGGAACAGTGAGACCAATCCCTTTATTGTTTGGATTTGACAATAAAAGATGATTACGAGACAAAAGATAAACATCTCAGTCTTTATTTGCACATATTTACATCTGGAACTGATACACAGTTCAGGATGATGATGACCCAAAGGACGTGGAAGGTTTTAGACTGGCCTCGTCACACTTAAACCCTGTAGAGCATTCATTTAACCTGCTAAAGAGGAGACTGAAGGAAGCAACCCTCCAAAAGAAACAGCGACTGAAAGAGACTGCAGTGAAAGCATGACAAAAGAAGAATGCAAAAGTTTAGCGATGTCAGTGCTCACAAGCTTGACGCAGTTATTGCAAGCAAAGGATGTATAGCAACTAAATATTAAGTCTTGATTGAGTTTGTCTGTTCCAACACTTTCGCTCTCAGGGAGAATGGGTGGGTTCAGACAAAAGATGCGATCTTCTGAACTGTGTATCAGATCCAGATCTAAATACCTGGAAATAAAAGCTGAGATGTTGATCTTTTGTCTCATATTGATTTTTTTGATGTCAAATCCAAACACTTTCAGTCTACAGCAAAATAATAAACGGATTGGCCTCTGCGTTCCAGTACATATTGACTGGTAGTGTGTATATATTAATATATAGATATAATTTTTCTTCTTTTACTGACACCTACACATCTCTGTACTTGCGAAACAGGAAGTCCTACAGTTCTTGTGTACATGTGTTTGTATGTGTTCATGCCCTCATGTCACTTTGATTTTGTGTACCAAATGCAAAAACTTTACTTGTATGTCCTCCCTAGCAGGAAATAATTGACCAGTCATTCCGGTCTCTGGCTGAGAGTTCAGACATTCTAAATGTTGTGCTGAAGTGTCTAGTCTGTAGTGGACTTTTCAAAGAGAATTAGTGTGCTTCTCAACCACCAAATCACTGCAGAAATGTAGTCAGACAGTCTAATCACAGATACTCAGTGTTTCTTCTTCTGGAAGTTTCTTCCACTTCACCAGACCTGCCTTGCAGCTGCATTCATCTTACCTTCCTTTTTGTATTCATTTCGTTTCTCTTGATATGCTTGTCCATCTCTCTCTGTATGTTTCTCCTATTCCTTTTTCATTTTATCTATCTCACACTGTCTCTACCAGTTTCTGACAGCCTGATTATTTCTCCTCCTTCTTACACCCTTTGTTTATATGTAACTATATAAGGAATTTATCACATTTTTGACATTGGACGATATGCCTTCCATTGATAGCGAGCGCAGGAAGACGTGTGAATTTTTGACTGCACCGAGTGTGTGTGTGTGTGTGTGTAAATGTGTGAGTAGGTGTATATGCACGCTGATGTGTGCACGTATATGGGCCTGAAGTGTGTGTTGACCACGAAGGTATACCACAGGCCATTTGTACCGGCCCAGTGCTCCTACGAAATTGCCTCTGGGTGTGGGGGTGCTCACAATGTTCTGGACCATTAGCTCAAATAAGTCACAGCCAAAACTCTTAGTATCTGTCTCACTGGTCAAATGACAAACTGTGCATCCTCCTAAATCTTGGCTGCTACCAAAAAGACAACAAGGGAGAGGAAAAACAAACAAACAAACACAAAAAGCATATAATTTGCAAGGCCGATGCATTTTCCAATCTAACATGCTCAAATTAATTGCAATCTAATTGCACTGTGGGCTTTGACGACTTGCACACAACCACAAAAGCATAATTTAAGTCCATTTTTAACATCACCGTGCCCATACAGTCTTCTAAAAGTACAGAACATTTAGACAGAATTTTCATATAAATCTGGATAAATCTTTGCATCACAGTATTGCACAACAAATCTCAGCTGAAAAAGGTGGCTCCACTTTGTTTATGGGCCTCTGCTCTCTGAGCATCTGCTCTTCATCCCTGTGCTTCTCTTGTTGATCTCTTGATTTCAGACTTTGTTCTGTATTTGATAGTATAACATTGAAAAATATTTAAACATTACCTGTTCTGGGCATAAAATTATTGGTTGCCATATATTTAGGTAGCAAGAATATATAAGGCGTAGATACATCCTGCACATCATCCTGACTGTCTCTCACTGCTGGACCTTTGGCTCTCATTCGTGAGGGACCACATTGCCACTGTCAGGACCAAAGCACTAAATATTCAATGGACACACACATACTCACGATACATTAAGAACTGGGGCATAGTGTAAATCATAAAATAAAGACATCCCTCATGTGCGCGCACACACACACCCAAATACCCATGCATATATGCACTAGCTAGACGACTATTTGGAGCCACAGCTCCTTCTCATTGTTTATTCTGCCTTTCTGCCTTTCTTCTGTTGTTCTTTAATTCATTTTTCATCTGCTCATCGTGGATGTGTGTCTGGGGCAACAGGCACAGCAAGCACTGCCCTCTGTAAGGATATTGTATTACTCTCATGTGCAGAGACAGCACAAACACACAGACACACACAAAAAAAACCTCTCAAATGCACGGGAAAATACGCTAGTGTTCACATTCACACACGTGCATGCGTGTGTGCGCGCGCACACACACACACACACACACACACACACACACACACACAGGCACACACGCACAAACCATCCTCTAGAGTAAATGAAGTCTTAGAATTCTTGAAGGTACCCCCAGTCAGAGATGGACTTTGTTTTATTCATCCTCTCATCCCCATCGTTCTTCCCCCATTCCTCGCCTCCTCGCGTCAATTTTGCATGTGGGTACTCTTCCTCGTTGCGACCCTTCACCTGACTCTCCTCACCGATCAGAGCTGAATTTGAATCCCCTCTTGGCGCCACGCACAAGCAAACAGCTCACAAAACAGCAACATACAAGAAAATGGATGCAGTACACCTGAAGCATGTTTCAACCAGTTTCATCATATCACATGTAATAGCATATCTGGGATGCTTGGTTTGGGTTATATTTCTGTGTTTGCATTCGTACATCGCCACACTTCAAGTTATCAGAGAAAGTTAACATTATTCTAAGCCTTCAGCATCTCAAATTGTTTCCCATTCTGGCAGCATGAAAGATTAAAACAAAGGCGATGAAAAATCTTTCAAGTTAAATAGTAGCTAGTTTTCTTTGTTCCATTTGTTCCCTCTCTTTTTGACAAACTGTTGCAAGTAAGGTAGAATTATTAATAAGTACTAACCACGCATATTATTGACTACATTTAAACTGGTTAGATTTTTGTTTGTTAGTTTAAAAGAGACACCCACAGCAATTTTAATGGAGAACAAAACCGTTCTTCTGGGAAAATGAAACAATGCCATTTTATGGGTTACAAACAATGACACCATGATATGACCATGATTTAAAAAAAAAAAAACGCTCTTTATTGTTGTAACCCCAACCTAACCACAGAGGGGGCATATAAGACCTTGTGTTTAAGATGCTTCACACCGTAATAACAGTATCTGTGTTCGAGAGATACCGGCTGTAACAAACTCCTCTTCCTACCTGTGCAAGTATATAAACGGCAACTATGCTACAACAGCCTTGACCAAAGCTGGTGAAAATGCTCGAGAAAGCAATTTACGGCAAATAAAGTGGAGGAGATACAGTAGGATTAACGGTGTGTTCTTCAGGTTGTAATAGTGTTTTTGCTTTTTAGTGCAAAAAGACTTCAGTCTTGACTTTAACCCTCTTCACATGATGTGCACTTTCAGGTGCATTGTAGTGATTATCCAAAGTAACTTTCCTTTGCTCACTAGGCCTACTAAAGTGTAAAACACTCAATAAAACTCTGGAGTACAGTAACTACAGCTGGATTCCATACATTTTTGGGCAACGACAGCAGTATATAATTAATATATACAGTATATATATATATACACATACATATACACTTTATTTCAACAGAAGTATTGCATTAACTATTTAGGAATAACAGACATTTTTATTTACAGCCCCACATCAGAGGCTCAAAACTATAAAGACAATTAACTGACAAGCATTTTCATGGCCAGGTGAGACCTGTTGCTTTGTTACTTTGTAAAGAATTAAGCAAATATAATAACAAAAGCTGATTAAGTGTATTTTAAATATGGGATCCAAATAAATGTTGATGGAAGTGAAGGAGGCCATCATTAGACTGAAAAAAGAAACTACACCTATCAGAGTGAGAGGAAAAGCCAAATCAACAACCAAAAAAGAAGGAATACAAGCTTCATAGCATCTAACCAAGTCGAGAAGACTTCAAGGAGTTGGGCATTTCACTGTTGGTGTCCAGAGACATAGAGACAGTTTACAATGAGATGCAAACCACTGGTTGCTCTTGAGAACAAGACGGCCAGATTGAACAGATGGAACAAGCTTAACTTGTACCAAAATGAGGAAGAGAAAAGTATGGAGAAGAAAAGGAACAGCTAAAGATCCAATGCATACTGCATTACCTGTCAAACACGGTGGAGGCAATGTTATGGCGTGGGAATTTATGGCTGCTGGTGGAATCTTGTCACTAGTGTTTATTGATGATGTGACTGCTGATAGAAGCAGCAGGGCTATACTCTCTGCTCAGATTTAGCCAAATGCTGCAATCAGACATCACTTCACAGTGCGAATGGATAATGACCCAAAGCATACTTCAAAACCAACCCAAGAGTTTCTCAAGGCAAAGAAATGAGATGTTCTTAAAATGCCAAGTCAGTGAACCTGATCTCAGCAGAGCATGTTTTTTAGTTACTTAAGACCAGACTGAAGGCAGAAAGGCCCACAAAAAGAAGGTAGCTGCAGTAAAAGCCAGTGAGGAAACAAAGCATTTGGTGGTGTCCATGGGTTCTAGACACTGACTACAAAAAAAACAATTATTTTAGGCCTCGGAAAATGGAGAATTATAATTTCTACAGAATTCTTTAATTCCTGAATAGCTACTGCACAGTTATTTGTTAAACCCCTTGATTTCAGGCTGAAAGTCTGTGACAGACTTTGAAATCCACTGTGGGGGTGTAAACAACCTAACTGTATGATTTAAATTCCACCAATATTATTGAAAGGCCTTTTAAAGACAAATATTGGCTCCTGCCACAATTTGTGTATAAAATCTTGACAATGACTGCACGACTCACTGTATCACCCCCTCGTTTAATTTCCATGTGTGAAGCTACGTATGCTTACATTACACAGGTTGCAAAATGAAAAATGAATCTGAATTTGTAACCCAAACAGCTGAAAGTATAACAACACATTCCCTCAAATATCTAGAGAGTGAAATGGACGAGTTACTTCAAGAGCGGCAGCAGCAACCAGCGCTGACACAAAGGAGCACAACTACAGAAACTCTAACTAAACACAACTGTGTACAAGTGAAACCCCAAAGGTAAAGCTCCTCGTACTGGCTGTGGACTTTATTGCTTGCTTGTTCCAGGATGTGTGTACGACAGGAATGGCTGTTTGTCAGAGGTGGGAAAAATGTGGATTCAATTTTTAAGATGATACATCAAAAAAAAGAAAAAACAGGAAGTAAATCATGTGTGTGGAAATGCACACAGTGCAGTCGCAAAAAAAAAAAGATGCCGAAGCAACAGACTTCCTCACTCGAAATGAATGAGTTATCACCGGAGAGTACCACATTCGCATTCATTACGTGTGATCCCGGCCTAAGAGGGAACTCAAGTGCTAAAGCACTGACATAGGAGGCAATCACATTAAGCCAGAGTTTTAACAGTTAAGACCTTTAACCGGAAAAACAGCTTTGAGTTGGAAAACGTGTGTAAAACAGTGAGTCGAACCCCAGCCTCACCACCTCATTTGTCTTCGTCTTTCTGCCAATGGAACAATGGCTTTTGTTTAACCTTGTTTGATTTCCCTCTTAGCGCTGATCCCCTGACGAAGAGGGCTATTATTGGGCCTCTCAGAGAGGCATGTTTCACTAACGAGCGATCACTAATGAAGGCTTTGATGTAGGATTAATTACACTCCAAATTGAATGTCTAATTGCTTTTATTCCCTCCCGATGAAATATGCTCTGGCTGCCACTTCAATGCCATCTGTTGTAATTAGAAAAAGAGACGGAGAGGGGAGAAGAGGAGGAGGCCAAGGGTGGGAAATGGATTGTGAGGTGTAATAGATAAGATTTTTTTTTCACTCAGCAAAGTTTATTCTTTTGTCATGTTTAGCGAATACGTCTTTTACGATACGAATTTGTTCATTTCCCCCTCCCTACCCTCTCCTCTTGTAACCTCCTCTTCCATTCTGCTGTGCCCCTGCTTGCAGCTCTCTGGTAGATTATTTGAGGTTATCTGTTTCCCCTTGCTAATTGCATCCTCTGATGAGTTTAGACAAACACATTAGCTAATTGCATTTGTGCTTCTCAGACACTGTCTGATTGATAAAGTGCATATGATGCAGAATCATTGCACTGTTCAGTGGTTATTCATCTAACTGGCAGTCCATATAAACACGTGCGCACGCACACACCCACAAACAGTAAACACAGAGGGAGGCAGAAATGACAGTGTGATTGATGTTGTGTTTTAAGAGATTGTTTCTGATCTTATTAAAAATCATTGATTTCTTTTAACTGTTTTTATTCTGTGATATTTGATTACTGCAGGCAATTTAGGTGGTGGTGTTTTCACAGTTACGCCTCAAGTTCAAATTAAAACTAGCGAGTTACACTTGGGAGCTCTTAGGACCAGTTGTAGTAGGTTTCTAAACTAGCTGTTTTTTTTCTCATTTTCCTCATTCATATATTCCTGTAACTGCTTCATTGAAAAATGACTATAATGATGTTTGTGCCATTTTGGCTCAAATACAGAAGTTTTTCTCCCACAGTCCAAAGACATGCATGGGGTTAGGTTAATTGGTGATTTTAAGCTGACCACAGGAGTGAATGTGAACATGAATGTCTCTCTGTGGTAGCCTTGTGACACACTGCCAACCTGTCCAGGGTGTAACCTGCCTCTCACCCTATGGCAGCTGGGACAGATTCAAACACCACTCGAAACCCTAAATTGTATAAGCAGAAGAAAATGGATGGATGGTCATGATTCCCTTTTAAAAGATGTTTTTCACCATCTATTTATTTACTCCCCTCAAATAGCAGGCTATTGAACAATGAACCTTTAATTTGAACAGCCACATTACATATACAGTTCGTGGGTGATTATGCCTGGTTTTCCATCACATTTTTATTCTTTAAATATCTCGGTCACTTACAGGCAAAGAGAAGAAAAAGAAAAAAAAACAACAAAAAAATGCATCTGCCACAGAAGTGTTATTATATGAAGACCAACCGTGCTTGCTGAATGCCGACTCTGAGCCAGGAAAAACCCCTGGGTATCTTAACCACAAGACCACCTGCCCCTCCTACCTTGTCATTTCGGAAAACCCAGACATCAGTTCTTAAACAAAAGCCTGTACCGTGCGCTTTCACCACGTGCCAGGTTCGTTTCATCCATTTACACTTTTGCTGAGATGTCTCCTTCTCTTATTGTTAGCCCACTCTAGAAGAAAAAGAAACATCTGGGATATGCCATCGTTATGACAATGCAGCAGCACATGTAGAGGGCCAATAGGTGGGCCATAAGGATATTATGTTGTATAATAGTATTATGTTGTAGAGTTCGCATTAGCATCTCAATGAATGGACGTGTGGCAGGTGCGCTTTGTAGCAGCACAGTGCCTCTGTCCGATAAGACAATGACACAATATGACGAGAAACAACGCTGGTTGTCAGCAATTGTCTTCACAAAAAAAGATGACACACTTGTCAATACCCATGCTCTGGGTTTGTGTGTGCGTGTGTGCACGTGTGTGTTAGAAGGACTCCCCTCGGAGCAAATGGCTTTAAGCAACACAAGCGTCTGATCAATACATCAATATTCAGCTTAGGAGGTCTGACGACACATTTTATGCACACGCCCGCAAACCTCTCGCAGGCACACGCGCACATTCACATTTACGCACAGAGATACACACACAAAAGTACGCTTCGGGCTCTGCTGTGTGTGACCCTTGGCTAATCAATTTTTCGCCACATGATAGGGACGCCACGCGCCGCCATCATCACCTCTGTATCATTAGACAGTGACACACACACACACACACACACTCAAACACCAGCACACACTATTGTTGCTCTTATAAAAGATTGTAGTCTACAAAGACAAAGATGGATGTGATTAACATCTTGTCCATTCTTTGCAGGAGAAATACACACACCCACACACACACACCCACATATACGCATACTTGGATCTCCTGACTTCATCCCTGCAGCTACAGCATACTGGATGGATGTCAGCTCATGGCAGCGTGTGTATTGTTTTCATTGTTATTCTAATGACTGACTGAAACAACAGTATGGAAACCAAGGGAGACAGAGCTTGTGTCTTCAGATAATCCGACTGTCCGCGCTCCACACTCACCAATTGGTCACGGTTAGGGGCCTGCCAAGTCAGATAGCGCACAATGCACGTGTGTGCTGAGTCGTATGAACTCGCATTTGTGGGTGCAAGAAAGGGAGAGCGGAGGGGGCCGACGAAGTCACAGCAAACCGTCTGTTATGTGCATATAATGCATGCAGCAGGACTTTTATGTAACGCACACTGAAGGACTGAGTTTGATAAATACACAGGAAAAAGTGATATTAGACACTTAAAAATATAAAATGGGTCATGAATAAGACAGAATACCAATGTATGGTTCTTACACTCATAAATGGGTGATTGAAATTAAAGTCTGAATGATCTGATCACAAAAAGATGATAAAATCGCACTTTTGATGCTTTTTTCTTTTAATGTAATTCTTTTCTGATTAGGCCAAAATCCCATTAACACCCAGAATATTGAAGTGGAGACAGACTCTTCTCTATCCTGGGCAGATGAAACCTGAATGCTTAGAAACATTAGAGAATGAGTGTCAAATTTATTTATCTATGCATTTATTTATTTCTTAATATGTATATATATATATATATATATATAACTGGGTTAAATCAACCTTTGATCTCCTCTTTTTTGGCTTAATTGTCTGGTGATGTTTTGAGGTAGATGCTCAACTTGGCTCTCTCTCCTCCTCCTCTTCCACTAGCATCTGCACACACACACACACACACACCTCACACAAAGTACACTCTGTACACAAGCCCATTCACTGAAGTAAACATAATTTAATTGCATATCTGGCTAACACGATTCAATTACACAGAG
>VOQJ01011232.1:4535-14957 GCA_015052665.1 Apistogramma diplotaenia
TTCCATTTTTATGTCCTCTTTGGGAGGACCTAAAGCTGAAACGTCATTCCCCAGCTTCAAAAGCCAATTAATAAAATATAGACACAGCAATAGCTGCACTGATAATAGTCAATATATTTCCTCCTATGACCAATTTTGACATATACCTTAAGCTGGTGGATTGTTTGCTTGAGAAAACGAGAACTCTCCGGTTGTGATGTGCAGTCAGTAATAAATTATGTATTAATTACTCTGAGGAAAAGAAGCAAACACATAAAGTAGGATGAAGATTGATTAAATGCAAAAATTAAGCTGACAGAGGTGCCTCTACCTGGGATGCTTTCAAAAGCATAGCACATGTATAAAGATAGTAACCGGAGAAGAACGCTTTAAGCAGCTATGTGCAGGTCAGTCACCCCAGCTGAGGACCAAAAGCACTCACAAATCACCGCAGGCATGCTTCCAGTGAATCTGAACATGACTGGCTGGTGGTGCAGCTGCCAGGATCAATCAGCTGTCACTGCTCTTTTAATCCAGATGACAAAATACATCTTAGTCTTTTGCAGGCTACTTACTCAAAAGTTACCCCCTGGAAGCTTCCCGATCCATCACGTCAGAGGGAGACGTCCCGTTAGCGCGTGTGGGCTCAGATTCAAGGAGCAGGTTGACTCCTCGCAGCTCCTCACAATTAAGAACGGAGTGCCAGCCGTACACGAACCGGGCTGCCGTGCAGGTCGAAAGGTAACGGCACTGGCACAAAACCGGGCGACACACGGCCGTTCATTTACTCCCGGTGCCTCCCTCGTGCGCTTTGGAGGGGTTTTATCGGAAGATCCCGGATACACGACCTCTTGCTTTTGCGGCTTTCTCCTTGAGAACCGTGCCGCGTTCATGTGATGCTCGTAAAAACGCCACCTTCACCTTGTAACTTTCTGATTACGGAGCAGTGGTGCGATTTATACGTTATATGCCGTGTTGTTATTGGAAAAGCAGGTAAACAACAAATGAATATCGTTCCCAAGGTGTCAAACTGATCATGTTGCAAAAGTTAAAATTAATCACCTGAATGTGGTTAAATGATGCATTATAGCAACATTATCTCTAATCTGGTATTTTTTTATACTTCTAAACTTAAAAGACCCGGTGCATTTTCTATATTTGCAAACATGGAAAATGTTACAAAATATATTGACTTGTGAAGCTGATAACCCGGAAATCATAAAATATCTAATACATGTAAGTAACATCTGATGTATTATAGTGACAGGTGAAGTTGGGTTGGAGCCAACTGGGATTGATCAACAGCACATTTTTTGGCTGTTTGTTTGTGGGACGTTTTGT
The DNA here is from genome assembly GCA_015052665.1 of Apistogramma diplotaenia. Lineage (NCBI taxonomy): Eukaryota > Metazoa > Chordata > Actinopteri > Cichliformes > Cichlidae > Apistogramma > Apistogramma diplotaenia. The sequence continues at coordinate 5,856 of VOQJ01011232.1, forward strand.
GAAATTAACATTTCCGACGGCATCTGAAGGTAGCACTAGCCATAGGACAAATGTTCCCACTCGGCCCCTGATTGGCCCAGATGAAAAAAACTGCCAAAGTGTGACACTCCTCAGCACCCCCCTCAAAAGTCCACAGGCAGGGGAGTGAGCAGGTTATGTGAGTCAAGTCGGAGTGTGACATGTGTCTGCTATATATATTGGCACTGCTGCTTCTAGTGATGAGTGACTAACAGATTTAACAAAAAACATCTGCAGAGTGTGCTAGGTACAGTAAGAGTTTAGATCCGAGACTGAGAGTCAAACCCTGTTATGACATGTATCACACCTTATAATAACAAAACTAAAAATATCCACATGAGTCTATGCAGTCCTGTGAAAAACATGGCAGCACAGCTTAAATGCCAGTTTGCTCGTGTTTGCAAAGCTGCATTTGAAGAAACCAAAAGACTTTTGGAACAATGTCCTTTGGGCAGATGAGACTAAAGTGGAGATGTTTGACTATAATGCACAGTGCCACATTTGGTGATTACCAAATATAGCACAATGCAGTACCTCATAGCAGCTCTCACACTGGTGAAGATGTCATGATTTCGGCATCTTGCAGACAATAACTCTGTATACCAAACGTGAGGCCGTCTGTCTGTCTGACAGCTAAAGCTTGGCCCAAACTGGGTCATGGGACAAGTCAGTGATCCCACGCACATGGCTGAAACAAAAAAACAAAAGCAACACAAGACTCAAGGTGTTGCAATGGTCCAGTCAAAGTCCAGGCTTCAACCTGATTGAAATACTTTTGCAGGACCTTACGAGCTGCGCATTAATTTAATTCCCTTAAATCTCAATGAACTGAAGCAGTGCTGTAAGGAAGAATGGGTCAAAATTCCTCCACACCAATGTGAGAGCCTGATAAAGTCATACATATGTGAGCTGTTGATTAATCGCGGTCTATTTTTTTGTGAAAACGTTCTTTGTCGTGACTGTATATCTAATTTGCATTTTTACGGAGCATAATATTATTATTTGGGTTTCTTTTTTTACCCACTTAAAGCTTTTATTGGGTTCAAAATCATATTATCAAGAAAGATGGTGCCAAGAAGGCAGCATGAAAGCGTTCTCACAATATGTTAGAACACAAACAAGAGAAAGAGGCAAAGAAAGCAATCCCACTGCACTCATCCATAGATAATAAGATAATATAATAGATAATAAAACATCTGAATGCTTCCTGATGTTGTTTTGTTTTTCATGTGTTTCAGGAGCCTCCCAAAAGGTGGATTATCTCTATAATCAGATTTTATTCAGATATCAGAACAGTTTGTCGATGATGTGAAGGTCTGACCTGTGTTTCACACTATATCAGCAATGCACCGATCAAGCTTAACATTTTGACCGCTGTCTGATGACATGGATAACAATGATTAGCTCTTCATCGTGGGACCTGTTAGTGAGTGGCGAATATCAGGGAGCAAATGAACAATTTGTCCTCAAAGCTGATGTGTTAGAAGCAGTGAACCAGGGTCAGAACTGGACCACGGTGCAATGGAGGAAGGTGGCCTGGTTTGATGAATTGCGTTTTTTGCATCACGCGGATGGTGTGTGTGCGTTGCTGACCTGGGGAACACCTGGCACCAGGATGCACTATGGGAAGAAGGCAAACTGGCGAAGGCAGTGGGATGCTTTGGGACCCTTGGGTTCTTCCATCTGTATGGATACTTTGATGCGTACCACCTACCTAAGCATTGTTGGAGACCATGTACACCCACTCATGGAAACAGTTTCCCCTGATGGCTGTGACCTCTTTGAGCAGAATAATGCCACAAAGCAAAAATGCTTCAGGAATGGTTTGAGAAGCACAACAATAAGTTGAGGTATTGACCTGGTCTCCAAATTCCCCAGATCTCAATCCAATCAAACAAACAAAAAAATAAACAAGTCAGATCAATGCACAGCATCATGGGAGTCCGTGCCTCAATGGACAGTAAAACAGGGAACCAACACAGTATTAGGCAGGTGGTCATAATGTTACGCTTGATTGGTGTAAAACAAAGGCATTACATGAAAAGCTGCAATCAAAGCTACATTTTACATGAAGGATGCAGACAGCATACAATAGTGTAGCTATACTGTAGGTATGATCACATAGGCTGTATTGCTGCCTTTGCTGTTTCAAAAATCTTGGAAGAAAAAAAGATTGTATGAGCTGTATGTGCTGTGGGAAAAGTGAAACAGGTGTCCCATTTTCTTTTCTACAGAATAATGATTTTAGTGCATTAATGATCCATGAAATGGCTTGACAAAAAATATATATTTAAAGCATTCTGCTGTACAAGTCAGCACAACATCTGAATGCTTCCTGATGCAGTTTAGTTTTACATGTGTTTCAAGAGTTTCCCAAAAGGTGGATTTTCTATATAATCGGATTTTATTCTGATTTCAGAACAGCTCATAGCTATTAGAGCTCACTGATGAACTCCTTTGTGGTTTTCCCAGTGTGTTTTGGGTCATTATCTTGCTGCATGATGTAGACTTCTGAGTTCATTGTGCTCCTGCCGTCATGGTGACATCATGAGGCTTCTCTCTCTACTTCCTGGCAAATTCCAGCCTGGCCTTGCTGTTCTTCTCGTTAGTGATTTGCATCTTCTGGTGATTACAACTCTAACTATAAATGCACAGTCTGCAGAGGCAAAACCCAAATCTAAAACTGAGCATAGACATTCATCGCTGTTTATTGTTTGAATAATCGATGTAACAGGACACACCTGGGCAACAAAACACACCTGTCAGTCACATGTCCCAATACTTTTGTTCTCAAGAAAAATGGGTGGTTTCAGACAAAAGCTGCTATTGTTCAAACTGTGTATCAGGTCCAGATGCAAATACCTGGAAATAAAAGCTGGGATTTCGTTTTTCTTTGTCATATTCATCTTTTAATCTCAAACCCAAAATGTTTTCAGTCTACAGCAAAAATAAAGGGATTGGCCTCGCTGCTCCAGTACTTCTGGAGGGGAGTCTCTGTGCCCAGTGAGCCTGTAGCCATAGTGCATAGCTTCAGAGTGTTGCTGTCATCTCTTTCACCACTGCTGCTGGCTCACATCCCGCGGCAACTCTCTATTGTGCCTCAGCCACTTTATTGTGAACTTGCGGATAGTTGCTTGGAAACAGTAAACCTTACCTCCCACAGTCCAGGGGCAACCCCCACAGTAACTGATATCACCAGAGGACAGCTGCTGTTTACCTCTATCCATGGAGACAGACTCATGCTGGTTTCTTTTCACATGGGATACAGATACAGATAACCTGAACTGCTTTCCTTCAGCAGAGCCTGTCAACAACAGTACAAATTAAAATGATAAAGACTGCCTAAAGTAACATGATAGTGTTTTAATACTCTTCATTTCAGAATCTTCAAACTCTTGTTGAAGAGGTAGCTATTTATTCCCACTGCTGGTTCGATTTCTTCTCTGTTGTGGTCTCCTATTCCAGTCCCTGCCACTCAACCACCAACCCGGATGTATATGTTGCCCAAAGCAGATAATAAAAACTCTGCATTGTCCAGTTACTGGTGTAATCATCCTAATTGTCTTAGATGTTGATCCTTTAATGTTTGAAGGCAGCCGAGCATATGGCCTTTGTAAAGTGCAGGCATGGCAGGAATTTAAGGCTTAGGAGTCATTAACAGTTTAGAGAACAGAAAAAGAGATTTCACTGCCATAAGGTTCATAGAGCTCAGAGCCCCTGAAGCCTGTGGAGCTTGAAACTGCAGTCAGTAAGTGTTATGGCAACAGTTCATTAGTCGCTGATTGCCAGGCTTTTAGACACATTGTTTCAGCTATTCGAGTTAATTTGGTAATTACGTTTACAGCTCCAACCAGTGATGCTACTAATTTAGCATACAAGATAGTGGGTCAGTGTGGAAATTTAGGCTTTTATTATACTGAACAGAAAAGGAAGACAACAGCAAGACTTATAAAGTTAACATGCTGAAAATAGCCAGTACACATGCATTCATCTTGAGCTTTATATGTGGACTGCATTTTTAAGGAAATCACCTTAAAGCATCACAATTATAAATTTGAAATAATTATCATAAATTATTTTGCATACTTCACAGTCTGTCTAGCCCTGGAACAAGTTATATGTATATTTACTATATTATTTTTCTTTGAAACAAATGACTACAGACAAAGTTAGCTAATTTAAACAACAGAAGTTTCGAAATATTCATTGCCGAGTGACCGTTTTTACATTGAATCTGCCCTGTCGTCCAAATCGTGATTGGCAGATGTTGAGCCAATCAGAAAACAGGAGCACTCCGCTTGACCAGTCATAACGCACAGTACTTTTTGAGGGGTGGGACTTAAAAAGTGCCAATGAGCTGGCAGAAGTTGTGCTGTACATGGTTATCGGATAAAAAAGAGCAGCGGAAACTCAAAGTTTACAGCTCATGAAACTCCCAGAATGAATGGGACAGCTTACTCCAACTTTGACAATCAAGAACATGCGCTGAAATTGGGAGAGACGTTTGAGAAACACCCTAAAAGTGCCTATCACACAGTTCGATGTAAGTGGTGGTTTGAATCGTTTCGAATACATTTTGGTTTGGCTAATTGTAGCTTGCTAGTTAGCTCATTAGCTGAAAATCCGTAAGCAGCTGTTTGAGCTGTAGCCAGTTTAGCCGCCTCGTCAGTTCGTTTATATCGGCTTACTGCTGAGACACGCTTGTAAACATGACATTTCTTTAAGTTTATAAGTAATTTAGCTCTCGGATTTATATAGATTTGAAGCTATGAACTGCCAGTATGTTAGCAAACGTTAGCCCGGTATAAATCTGTACAACACTACCACTTGGTGGTGCCCGTTGAGCACTGCAACACTATCAAACGTGTCATTATACATATAATAACATTTGGGCACGTGTATGTGAAATACAAATGATAAATTAATAATTGATAATTAATTACAAACATTTGATTTTCTTGTTTGTTTGTTTTTTTTATTGCTACAGATGACTTCAAACCAGCATCCATTGATACGTCATGTGAAGGAGAGCTCGAAGTGGGCAAAGGAGAGCAAGTCACCATTACTTTACCAAATTTAGAGGTTAGTGTTTGGCGCACCAGAGCTTTACACTGCAAGAAATACGTGCGTGGATGGAGGTGCTGGATCATTAACCTCCTGAGACCTGCGATGCATTTTTAATTTCTCCTAGATATCTGTGATTAGATGGGCCTGATATGTAAATAAACTAAGCTTCCTCTCCGAACAGAAAATTGTACTGCTCTGAGCTTATGATTTTCTCAAGTTTGATTTTGTGAAGTAAACTTTTGACAATTTTTTTTCAGAGAATATTTTGAGAATTGATCAAACTCACGATAAAATAGTACTATGATATGCAGTCTAAAGCCATTCCTGTGTTCCCACTGTTTTGCTTTTTAGGGTTCCTCTGCTCCAATAACAGTCTTTAAAGGATCCAAGAGACCTTATATGAAAGAGTGCATCCTCATTGTAAACCATGACACAGGAGAGTACAGATTGGAAAAACTCAACAGCAATATAGCTGTGAAAAAGACAAGGTGGGGTAAAAAAAAAAACAAGGAGAATCCATTCGGTTTAAATTAGTATTTTATTTACATTCCCTAAAGTGTAAATATAAATTACAATTTTGGATTTTCAGGGCTGAAGGTAGCAGTAAGATTCATTCTCGCCTGGAGCAGCAGACCAGTCGTTTGGGTCAGCAGATGAGGAGTAATAACAGCAGCAGTAACAAGACCCCAGCCAGCACCAAGAGTTCTCCTCCCAAAGAGAAGACTTCCCCAGCATCCCCGATGGATGATATTGAGAGAGGTAACAGGGCCTCAGGCTCAGTGTGTTTAACTGTTGGCTGCCTAGTCAGCCTCTGCATCCATTTTATTATTTTTTTATTGGGCTTTCCTTTTAAACAGCAGAGCAAAAACGAGCTACAGTAACACTGGCAACGATGCTCAGCAGAAGGACACATCAATCATGTATCTATCCTTGTAAATCAATTATCATATCTTGAAGTCTTAAAGGTCCTTCCATATGAACTCTTCTAAAAAGCCAAAATCCTTCCTGGGTCACCGTCTCAGATTTGAATGAAATTTTTTTTGAAAGAACCTCTATGTGTATAATGAACACATGCAAAATTATAGGCCTCAGCTCTAAAGGGTTTCTGAGATATGTCCCTCCAAACATTGGGGGCCGTGTCCTATATTTAACCTCGTGAATGATGATTTTCAGTTTTTTAATATTTCAACAGGCAATATCTCCCACCTGAATAATATGCTTAGACTGAAAATTGGTGCCCAGACATTCAGAATCTGGCATCATAAATGTTGTATCTTCTCTCTTTCTCAAGTTATTAACCCTTCAAAAACAATATTTTTACAGGTGAAAATACAAAATTCAGATTACAAAGTCCTCCCATGATGCCAGGATCGCTCTCAGAGACCACTTAATGTCATATTCATATTATTTCAGGACAGTTGTGTGTGTTTGGGGAACATTAGCTCTGTAGAAAGCACAAAATCGGGAATAAGGGACTCAGAAAAGGGTGAAGAAAATGACTTTTTTGCTTATTTTTGCCTGTCTGGTTGGGTACCTGGGCAGTTGCCCAAGGTAAAATGTCACTTGGTCAACATAATTTTACACATTTTAACTATGTTTTTTACCTAAAGTGCCCTCTATTGTCCCCCTCTTGTTTCATCCATATTTTCCTGGTTGTAACTAATCATTTTGGATTCCCTCTGCTTTTTGCCAGTCATAAAGTGATCATCCGCAGATATGTTTCATTTTTAGTTCACCTTCAGTGACTGGGACTTTGTACAATTTGGCTGTATTTATCAGAAGTGGAAAGCAAACAAGATTGAGAGTTTTATGGGAGAGCCGCTGACACAGAGAGAACCTTAAACACGTTGTGGTGATGTTTGTTTTGGATGGAAATATTTGGAAGAAGAGACACCAGGTCAAGATAAATTCCTAACACTTTTTGCAGTTTGTGGAGAACCGATTGCCAGTATTTCTGCAGTCTGGGGCAGGATGAAAGGCAGAGCAAATGTATTTATTTTACATTTAGGACATAAAGGTGAAGTGCCTGCCTTGAATTCATAAAGGTGACCAGGTGGATGAATTCTAATGTCCTAGATTGTTGCAAAAAAAAATAAAAATTCACATCCATTATTCCACATACTGTGATCTCTCCTTTTTTTTAATAAGCATTTATTTTGATTTTTTTATTTTCCTGGTATTATTTAACATGCAGACTTCCCCTCATAAACTGAGTGAATTGAAACACACTCGTCATTTTTGTTTATGTATGTTTATCCGTGTACAGAACTGATGGCCGAGGCTCGAGTGATGGATCAGATGAGCAGCGGCGACAGTTCCTCAGACTCTAACAGCTCGTCGTCCTCCAGCAGCGATGACAGCTCCAGCAGCGATTCAGAAGACGAACGGACGTCCGCGCCACCCTCAGCCAGCCAGAACACGCCCATCATCACCAGCATCGACACCAACAGTCACCACCAGGAAAGCGGAGGAGGACTCATGAACACACTCAGTGAGTAACCCCCTCAGTTTCATCTGAGTATGTAGAAGCCTTTTTTTTTTCCATTAGAAAGGCAAATTGTACTCAAAAGTTGGCGGCATAAATGTGAACGCTTGTAAATTCTGCACTCTACAGAGCTAGTCACATGCCAGAACCACCTCAACTGGCTCCTTTTTTATGTTGAGGAGTAGCAGCTCTACTCTCCTGAATGACTGGACTCTTCATCCAAATCTAAGGGAGAGGCCTGCTATCAGAGGAAGCTCATTTCTGCTGCTTGTGCAGTCTTGTGCTTTTGGTCACTTTCCAAAGCTCGTGACCAAATGTAGGGACGTAGACTGGCTGGTAAATAGACAGCTGATCGTAAAAGCTCTTCCCCACCCGAGAGATGATGACATTGTCCCATATGCCAACCTCTGCCAGAGCCTCCACTCTTAGCTACTGCTCAACAAACATTGCACCGGATACCTAAAGCGCCTCCTGCAGGTGGTTGGACCTATAGGAGGGCGGGGCCCGTCTGGAATCTGCTGAAACAAAAACTGTACCACGCAACAGTGGCGATGTTTTAAAAATAAAACGGGTTTTACAGATGTGTGTCTAACCAGTCTTCTGTTTGTGCTGCAGAAAACGACCTCCAGTTGAGTGAGTCAGGCAGTGAAAGTGATGACTGAGCAACATGGAGACACACAGCTGCTTGCAGATCTCGGTGAGGGGTGAAGGAGCCAGTCACAGACCTGTCAATGTCTTCTCTACATATCCACATATATAATATGTTGTTGCTCTGCCAACAATCAAGATTTTATGTCACGTGTATTGCTTTGTATTTGTGTGTGTGAAGACTGTATGTCAAAGATGCCTTAGTTCAGAGAACTGTGATGTCATTAATGAGAGCGAAACTGTAAAATACGATGCGCCGGCTGCGATGTGTCCCACTGGCTGCGTCTGTGTAGTTGAACTGACCGAGAAAATGTGAGTGGCAGCGATCTTCGTGTCTTAAACCATAACTTGGCCTCCTCATTTCAGCTTAGACGCAATAAAAACTTTCTTTGTGCTTAGATAAGATACGACTTGGTGGCTTCAGGTGAGTCTCAGCTGCACAAGTCTTTTTTTTTTTTCCTTGGAGACACATCTGTGCTAACAGAAATGAAATCCACACTGCTTCAGTTATATTGATTCTTTTACTTTGAATTAATTGAAACTCAACATTCATTCAAACCACCTCGCATTACACTGATCATTTAGTCATTGTTAAAATATGAATATTGGTTATTGCAACCTGAAGATGCAAGATGTTCCCAAACCGTTTGCGTCACGGTGATTTTAGTATACAGCTGGGTCTTATTTCTGGCAAAGTAGTGCGCTAGTACGTCGACGACTCAGTCATGCTTTGTCGCTTTAAACCTGCAGTACTTGAATCTAATTATTTATATTTCTAAATATATTCGACCAATGGTGCATTTTATATATATATTTTCACAACCAAGCAACTGGAAGTGCAAGCTGTGCAAAAAAAAAAAAAAAGGCCACCTAATAGATGCTGC
>VOQJ01011240.1:1772-13785 GCA_015052665.1 Apistogramma diplotaenia
TGTACATAAAATACGGATCACAGCTATTATGAGTTATGTGAGACAATTTTTTCAAAGATTTTTTCCAAAGATTAAGTCTGCAGCCAGTGTAGACAACAATAACATCGTTAATTTGGGCTTAAGTTTAATGTGCACACACATTTAGTTCTGCTTTTAAGCTATTCAAATGCGTGAGAGACTTTCTTTAGTTGCTAAATGCTCCACTGTGTTCCCCAGCTGTGTTTGCCTGTTTCTGATGCTGATCAGGGTGTTTCCAGTGAGTTTTAAGAGCAGCAAGTTATTTGGGGCCAGACAGCTTTGAATAATTCGCCGAACCTCACTGTTAAGCTGAGGCCAAATTTGGGTGACAGTAATTTATATTTTAATGCACATATTATTATTCTTTGTGAAAAAACATCCTCCAAAAATTATCTGCAATTCTATACTACAGTGTTGATGAAGACTTCCAGATTGTGCTAAAAGACGCTAATATAGCCTTAATGCACCATGTTAGACAAACAATACTTGCTAGTGGGGATGATTAATTAATTATTCAAATTAAATTCAAATAATTCAAACAAAACCTGTTTTCATTATTTTATTTCTTGAGTCTACTGGAGAAACTGTGCTCGACTCATGCTTTAGAAAAATCTTTGTTTATCTAGTGCTTTTTCGTCTTGCCACTGGTAAACAGCAGGTGGGTGGAGCTTAGATGACCATATAAGCATATCTACTCTCTGACATCACACAGATCCACAAATAGAAATTAACTATATATCATGTACAAGATGTGTAAAAGTTATTTGTTTATTTGTAATCTTTCTTTTTTCCCCCAAATTGGCATAAATTATGGCCTGTGACGAGGCTGTTAAAGTGAGACAATGAAACAGTCCTGCTACAAAATTACCAGCAAGTAACCATCACTTCCAAGCGTCACAGCAATCATCCAAAGCCAGGATGGAGCCTGTCTACTGCTTCCCCACCTGAACCTGACGGGAGCACTGCAGCCCAAGAAGGCGTAACGATTGGCTGAACCCACATGTAATTACAGCTCTGGAGATACTCTCGCAGTCACTTCACCACACACACACACACACACACACACACACACACACACCCTTTCCCATTTCCCGTCGAGACAAGGAGCACTTTGACACCTTCATGTGTGAACTCGCCCCCTACACTACACTACACAGAGTTTGTATCCAAACCTCATGCTTGTGGAGACTGAGAATTAAACACCAATTAGTCTTCCAGGAGGTCTGTACTTTCACTCAGCTTTTCTGCAGTGCATGTGCGTCAATGTAATGAAACAGAGCGATCATCAGCTGCAGAAGACTGTCAAGTTAATGTCAAGTCAGAGTCTGCAAAACACGTGCTACAAAAACTGTTTCTGTGTCAGCTATAAGAGAGAAAACACTAAAGATAGCAATCATGACATGGTTACTATAGATCATCTCATCAGAGTTTTGTTGCTAGGAAACAACTTGGATCCAGCTTGAATTCTTTTAAAATGCTCATCATTAGGAAACTGAAATGAGCGGGGAGCAAACTTGTGTCCATGTTTCCATTTCCTGCTGTTTCTGCAGCTTTTCAGTGGTGATGAAAGAGCAGAGGAGCTCTGCAAAAAGGATAATATAATTTAGGGCAATCCATCAGGTAAACAGAGCCGCTTCACAGCACACATTTTGACTTGTGAAACACAAACACAACTAACCGCTAACATTACTAAGTGCTGAGCTGTGTTGCTGTAAGGCGTCGTTGTTTATGAGATATTATTTTCAGTCGCTTTGACAGAATGTGGCTCATTAAGGGAACGAGAAAGAAACAAGAGCTCTCTGTGGGAGAATATTTCAGCTTCTAAAACGGGGCACAGCACAGAAAACCTTCTTCCCTTGCAGTGACATCTCTTTGCACCTCATATTAAGAGTTTCAGTGAACAGTGACCGCATACAAGACCAATACGAATCAATTCCAGATATTTTATCTGCTCATTTCGTCACAAAATAACAAGGGAACAGACCTCACCTGAACCAGAAAGTGCTTGTCAGTGAATTGTCTGATCCATCTGAACATGGAAACTGTATCCTATAATTTAAGAAGCATTCAGAACCTTTATTTCTGTAAAATTAATAATAGTGCTTAATAAAGTGGCACAGCTCCCATATTTACTTGGACTCTAGAGTAGCTCTATGATACACAGCTCAAAATAATCATAATTTAACTAATACTTAGCCTCTCTGTAGCCACTCATGGTATCCGCTATCTTAAACAAGCTAGTTTAGCTCACTTCCCTGTGTCATTAAGCAAAGTTTCTTCTGATTGGTTGCCTCTTGCAAACAGCAGGTGGACGGGGATATTGTGCAGTCAGGGCTGCGTGCTTGAGATGATCGTATTAGGAATATCTGCTCTCACTGATGTTATAGAGTCCAAACCAGCAAACAGAGTTTAGAGCAGTCTGAAGGATAAACTTTTGGCACACATGGATTACTTGGCAATATTTGTATAAGGCAGCAGGGACTAAAATCGAATTCTAATCAAAACATGTTCTTATGGTTTTAATCTTGGCTGAAATCTAAAATCTGCTGAAGATGTTGAAACTCTTTGCAAAGTGCTTTTGCAACATTGGCCCTCGGAGTCTGAAACTCTCTTTCTCTCTCCCACTGAGCCTGAAATCTGTGGACTCGGTGGTGTCTCTTAAAAAGCAGCTGAAGGCTCATCTTTTCAAACTTGCTTATAGGTAACTTTTTTTTGTCTGTATGTTTTTAGCATTCTGATGTGAAGCACTTGAAAAGTGCTGTATAGACAAAATTTTATTCACTTACTTTTCTGAGATGCAATTGATCTATGCAGCACAGGTTACACGGTTAGATGAGTGGGCGTGTGAAGGTAAACCAAAAGAATTGCGACTTAGGTATTCTGCATGGCTTCTGAAAATGAACTTTTCCACCACTATAGCACTTAATACATGTCTAAACTACTTTATTCCTCAAGCCATCCACACGGGCAACAGGTTGGTTGGTCAGCCTAAAACATCCCTGAGATGCAATCAAAGTGTCTGCATTTATTATATCGTTTCATGTTGGTGTGTGGAAATGTTTCAATTAAATTTCCCTACACGTTTTTCATCGTTTTTATAGGTAGATGAGAAATATGCACAGTATTTGAGTAAAATATACAAGGTATATCAGTAAACAGTAAACAAACAACTTAATACAAATAAAATGGGTTGATTTTAGCCACTTGGGTGACAGTTTACCCTGGTACAGTACAGTCTGTCTGGCTCCCTCACGCCGGTGGTCGGGCCTGCCTGTATGAAGAGAATCCACCCTTGTTTCTGGAGCAAGAGGCGGGCCTTTAGAAAGTAGGAATGCACTGCAGGCTCTCCTTCACATGTTGAAGAGCGTCCGTCCCGCGTCCCGACATGGACATGTGGCCGCTGGTGCTCCTGTTTGTCCAGCTCTGCTTCTGCTCCGGGTATGAAGGTAAACAGCGACTTACAGCCCCTCATTCATCTCCTGGGCGTCTTTTTTTTTCCCCCTCTAGCCGTGCTGAGAGGAAAAAAGATCAAAATATTAGAACAGTTTATCCTGAGAGAGTCCAGAGGGACAGACTGTGGGGTGTCGGGCTGCAGTTGAGATTGTGCGCTTTGTGCCGAGAGATGACTTTGAGTTGAACTGAGTTTGAGGTTTCTTGTCCTCCCCGCTGCTGTTTGGTGAACCGCGGCTGTGTTTACGTGGAGGGGGTGGAGAGCGGGGGGAGTGCAGTGTGCATGTGGGGGACTTTTCTCCGCGCAGAGATCGGTCTGCGGCGCTAATGAAAGGCCCGCAGCTGATTTGCGCCGTAATTTTCACTGCTCCATGCCTCCACTTCTTAATCATGTATTCTGTGCTAAGAGGCTAAAATGCCCCCATTCTTCAGAGCTTTGATTTAAACAGAACAAAGGGGCTTCACATCGTTTGGCGTTGGCTCTGTCTGGAGTTATTTACAGTATATTATTAATGAGTTTCTCCCCAAATTTCTGTTGAATCCCAAATGCACTCTGGTTTCAGTGAGAATTTACTGCCTTTAAGTTTTCTATCACTCTGCTTTCCTTTTGGGTGAATGAAACAAGGCAGTTTTCAATAAAAGAGGCGCTCCATAACGCAGGTAATCACTGGTGACGTCTAGTACCCAGCATAAGAAGCATAGAGCCTGCAGCTAGAAGCTGAAATGACTTCAAAGCTCAAGTTTGGATGGAGTCTTGTATGTGTGTCCCAGTTTGTGAGCGTGTGCAGTGGCTGTGTGCCTGCAGATGGTTTGAGAGTGGCTCACCGCTGCTGTATGAACATACAGGCTGCAACATGAACACAAGCTGTGGAGCAGATTTACACCAACGCTCTCAAAACTCCCCGTTCAGCTGACAGTCAGGACTCTGGTCTGTGTGTGTATGCGTATGTATGCATTATGAGTTTATTTTATAGTCCTCTGTTTGTGTTTTTTCTGGGGGTTAGTAAGTCCTTTTATTAGCGGAGCATGCCTAACATTAGGTGGCAATGCACCAGTGTCAAATTTTCGAGATATGCAGTTGCTTTTGCTCCTTTTGGGGACTTTTTTACTTGGAGAATATAGTCACTAAGTCTCCCACATGTCCTTACATCTCTTCTTATGCTAAAATCCATTTATATGAAGTATTTGAAAAAGCCTGATGAAATTTTCCATGAGTGTATGTCTTACGGATATGGGTCATACTCCTCATGAAGGGAGTAGCTTGAGGAAATGCCAGCAAGTACCATCATCGAGGAAGTCTGCTTGAAAGGAACCTGCATAATTACAAAGCACTGCACAAGGAGCAAACCAGGAACTATCTATTAATTTCTCAGTGTTTGAGCTGAAGCAGGCTGTAGGTATGTTTTCAGTGCCCTTTGTCTTCCAGGCTGAATTTATTTTTAAATTTATCACCTCACTCCATAGCTACACCATCTGAGCTGGGGGTGGTACTGGGTCACTTTCTCCATTGCCTTAAAGGTACATTGACCTTGGTGAAGGATGCACTTTGCAAGTGTGTTTTTTTAGTTGAGTAGCAAAGAGTTTGTCACTGTTCCTAAGTTTTGCTTGACTGAAGTGTTAACAGAGGTGTGCATGTGTAGTTCTGACTTATGGCTCATGAATGTATAATGAAAAATCATCCAATACTTGTACAAATATTCACATCTAAACCAAACTGGGGGGACTGGCTGAAGTATACTACCATCCAATTAAAAATGGAAAGGTTTCAAAGAATGAGGTCAGAGTTGTTAGGGAAGTGTATGAGCTCAGTTTCAGACCATTTTTGTTTTAACTCTTGTCTTGTCATATGGAGGGGACATCCTTAATAGGAACACAATTGTCCCACCAACCCGCTATTCAGACCTGCCGTTTATTAGAGGGTGGGTTGATGTATCAGCTATTGGCCGATACATTGGTATCAGCATTTATAATGGCCAGTAACTGAAAATTAAGCATAAAGAAGAGTCAAGAGAAACACTTCAGCTGCGTTCTGACTGTTGATGTTGCATACTTAGTCCACCACAGAGCACTTTGCAACTTCCCTGCAGAGTCGGGCAGAACATAAATGAGTAATCCATGACTTGTTACAGAAAGAAAAAGAAAAATTAAACTGCGCTATTATATTGTCTTAGTAAAGACCCATAAATAACTGCTTGTTTCATGTGTAGGAATATCAGTTTAAATCACTGGTATTAATCTTAAAAAAATTATATCAGTCAGGCTCTGCTGTTTATGAGGGACAACAAGTGGTTAAAACAGCTTGTGTGAGACAGTGGGTGAACTGAGGGGGTGCAGCAAAGGCAATGTTTTCAAGTTCAATCAAAGACCAATTATGCTGCAGGCCCCCTTAAAGGTGTTGTGCTGATCAAACATTTTTCTGCAACTGGCTGCCTGCTTCTGAAAATGTTGCTGACAAAATGAGACCCTGCTAGAAAGAACTCCAAAACACTGAGCAAAAAACTCATGTTCCCCCAGATCCCTGTTAGTATTCACTGTCCTACAATGGCTCCATTTGATCCTTTCTTGATACAGAAATATTGATTGGCTCAGCTTTAGGAATGGAGAAATAGATGCTAAATAAGGAACTGGTGTGAAATGATTGGTTTCTAGTGGTGAATCTGCAGAACACCGCTTAAACGAATCAAACACCTCAGCTGCAAACAGCTCGGACTCATTCTCTGTCTCACAGGTGATGAAGTGCTTCATGCTGTGAGGCTAGTATCTACAGTTTTACTGGGAATAAGTCATAGTCATTGCATGAAACACACAAATCAGATGATTCCTTAATAAAGACATGAGCAGATGAGAACATTTAAGCAAGCTTAGTTGCCACAATAAGTATTTACTCACTGTGCTGTGTACCTTTCTGTAAAGTAATGGAGATGAAACCAGGAGCCGTTTAGTCCTCAGGGTCAGAAACTGCAGCCGTGTCAGTGTAAATGAGACAGAAGTCTTTAGTGCACAGAAAGGGAATTATGCAAGTCTAATGGTAGCGTAAAGAAACGACAGTGCGTTTTATTTTCTGCTTTTTTTTTCTCCTCTGGTAAGCCTGCAGCCATGATTCAACATTTACAGGGAAAAAAGCTTCTTCCACATAATGACAGTTTGTATTACAGGCCCGCAGAGAACAGCTAATTGGCGAATCAGGCTCTGTAATTTAAAGCGTATTCACTCCCAGAGGTTTGTCAGGAAGGCAAGCTCCTGCGGCTCCTGCACTATTAACGCTTTGAACGAGTCCTCGCCGAGAACTCCTTTGAAGTAAGAGAGATGGACAGGAAGATGATGCTGGCTGCCGATCCCCTCCGCATTGCGTTGACAGCCTCATTGAATATGAATGAAGGAAAGTCTCAGATCGCTGAAGTCCTGTTTTGAACTTGTTTGAATGCGGAGCTGTCTCATCAACAGGCACAAACCAGACCCGGTCCATTATATCACGCAGCACGTTCGCATCCAATCAAACCTGCCCCCACCCATAGGTGAGAAAGACAGCAGCAGCTGTTTAGAGCTGCAGATGGAGACATCAATCATGGGAGGAGGCGTTCACGCTGCTCTGAGTATCCTTGTATGCCCTCCATCCTTCATACGTGGCTGCTTGTTTGTCTAAAGTTAAAAAAGTCTACTCCAAAAGGAATCGGTATAAGAAAAAGTTATTGGTCCTCTGAAGCTCAAGATCTGAGCTTAAATATTTAGCTCTGTCTTTTGTTTCTTAGTGAGCCAAGACCCAGATTAGTTTCTGCAGCCTGTAAACAAAGTGTATGAATAAGTTAGATGTTTTTAAAAAGAGAAACATTTTCAGACGGTGGGAAGAGTTAAGTTTTTCTTAGATCAATGTATTCACTGCAGGCTAGTGCGGCACAGCAGCACTTCTTCTTGTTCAATTATACAGAAATTAATAATTGAGTTTGGGGAGTGGATATTGATTGGCTTGATTGAGATTTATGTTGTATCTCTCCTGGTGGTAAGATTATCATCCATCATGGATTTTTATATCTGATCCCAACACCGTAACACACTCCCGAGTAACACAAGGTAGGAAAGTGCTACAGGCTCTTTTTTTTTTTCCTTTCTGAGAGGTGCAGTTCTGGTCATTACAGATGTTGGTTGTTTCAGTTGTATCGTGTTTATCATTGATGGGAAGCTAGAAGTTAAACAGCTTTCAGGTGAGCTGCACACTCACTTGCCGATGACTAGGCAATAACAAATCATCAGCCAATGAGCGTATCCTCAATAATCCTCATTTCTGAACCATAGAATGACAGAGATTTACAAAATTAACTTTATTGGTAATTCAATATGACCCAAAATGAGTGACTGAGCCCATAAACGCAGCAGAAAAGTCGTGACAGACGTCAGGACAGAGGGCTATTTTCCCCACAGACTTCTATAGGACTAGAATCATCTTTGCAGCACAAGCTACCGCCCCCTGGTGACCACTGAGAAGAATACAGGCTTAAGCCTCTTGTTGGCTTGATTTTTTTATATTATGAAGATGCATCAATTTTGGCTCAGTGACCAAACACCTGCATTCATTATCATACACACACATTTGGCAACACGCAGTATTACAGCGGCCAAAACATTAAACACCACTTAAAACAAAAGAAATGAAATAAAGTCTAGTTCAGGAAAATAAAATTACTCATTTGAGCAGCACCAAACAGCTTATTCTGCTATGGACCCTTGTTTTGAGCTTCTGGTACCGCAGGTGCTGAGGTAATCTCACTGCAGAGACATCTCAAAGAGGAGATTCTGCAACGGTGCGAGACCAAGCTGGCAACCAGGAGGAGGTGCCAGGCTGTTGTGCCTGTGTGTGGTTCTTCTACATGCTACTGAGGCCCCCTGTTCATCAAATGAATATGTTTTTAAATTGCCAATATGTCTTGTTTCTTCAGAAATCAATCATCCAATGTGCATTTAGTTATGTAGACGCGGTCTGCTGCAGTTCAAAGTGAGCATCAGAATGGGGAAGAAAGGTGATTTAAGTGACTTTGAATGTGGCATAGTTGTTGATTTCTGCTATATTTGGATGGCAGGCTCAGAATTTGGCATAAAAAACATGAATGTATGGATTTCAAGCTGCAGGTGGTGGTGTGATGGTGAAGGAGATATTTTCTTGCTTTCACTTTAGAACCCTTAATATTGTGTGCTGACCATGCCTTTTGACCTTAGTGTAATTATGTGAAATAGAACATTTTCACACTCCGGAAAATCTAAGTGCATTCTGTGATTCAGTAGCTTGTAGAATAGCAGCAACGTGAAGTTCTTTTCTGTATGACTTTATCAGTCTCTCACATCGTTGTGGAGGAATTTTGGCCCACTCTCCTTCACAACGCTGCTTCAGTTCACTGACGTTTGTGGGAATTTGTTTATGCTCAGCACTCATGAGGTCTAGCCACAGCATTTTAGTCAGGCTGATGTCTGGACTTTGGGCCACAGCAACACCTTCTCCTCTTCTTTATGACTCATTGTGTTGTAGATTTGCTGCTGTGTTTGGGATCAGTGTCTCTGTTTCAGCCGAGCTTTATCTGTTTGACAGATGTGTGGCCTCACATTTGACATTTGCTAACTGAGGCCTGTAGAGTCTCAAATGTAGCTCTTGAGTTTTTCTTTTTTAGGTTTCTTTGAGCATCGCACACGCCAGGGAGATTTCACTCTCTGTGCAGGTAATTTTCTAATAACTGGTGCCTCTCCTACTTACATTGGAGAAAAACAAAGAAAATCTGGTTTAATAAAGAAGTCTGTGAATAATTGACCCCTTTTTATTATGCAATTAGCAGATTTTCTGTTATGCAAAGTTCAAGTGGTTTCTCACGCTGCAGCAGTCACTCACTGTACAGTAAGTGCTCCTTCTTGTTGCATTACTTTGTAGTAATGTAACAAGACCCACATCCGGCAGATAGCTGAATGTGTGGCGTCAAATACGCTGCTTCTTCTGGGTTGCTTCACAACAACTGAATTTAAATAGTGGCAGAAAAATATCGGCTCTGCACGTCTTGCTTTGCAGGAAGCAGCAAACTCGTACAATTCTGAGATGACGTAAAGTAAGTGAAATGTAAACAGTGAGGTTGGATAAAGCTAACGAGTGCATAAGTCCCACAAAATCGCCATGAATGAATGCAAGTCAACAGAAATTGAACCTAAACAGCATGAAAAACGTTCATGCAAAACAAGGATTATGGTTATGATCACATCAGGGTGTAAATCGTCATATCCTGTTTGCTTGCAATTGTTGCAGATTCCTTCAGAGTTGATGGCTTTGCTAGTGCGTGTGGCTCTAACCAGTGTTTGCTTTAATGCTGGAACACACACACACACACACACACACACACACACACACACACACACACACACACACACACACACACACACACACACACACACACACACACCTGTAATTAGTTTTCCCACAACTTTCTTTTCCTCCCTCCCTCGCCCCATTAAGAAGCAGACACTTAAGTTTTCCCATTAGACAGCTAAATCTGACTCACTCAGTATGTGGGTTTGCTCTGATGCTGTGATCTGACTGCTGAAACCTCAAAGCTTGTAGGTGTGTGTGTGTGTGTGTGTGTGTGCGCTAGATGACTTGCAGCATTTAAGCCCAGACAGCATATGTTAAAGGAAGGAGAAATGGCAGCTACTGGAGTTTTTTAAACATTTTTTATCTTGGGCTCATTGACCAACATGCGGCTGATATATGGTGCTGAAAGAGGGCTGAACACTCCTCTCTTGTGGACCCTGAACAGAGACCACATTCACACTGGGGTTCATAACATCTCGGAGCCAGTTTTATTTCTGCTTCTTTAACCCCATCCTTGCTCATTTCCTCTCAGCTTTATTAGCTCCAGGCCTGCGCTATCTCCCCTGTCCTTTCGCCCTCTTTTCCTAAATGAAACTGTCTCGTTCTTCACAGATTTGCCTGCGTGTGCCTCTCGGTCTGTTAAAGACGACATAATAGCTGTAGCGGGTATATCTTTTGTAACAAAGTGTTTCAAATGGGGAGCACAGAGTGAATCCCTGTGTTTAAACAGATTCGTTTTTCCAAGCCAGCTGGAAAAAAAGAGCTTTTGGGATTTATTCCTCTTGCATGTGTCCTGTCCAGTGGATCCAGATTACTCCCACCCATGCTATCTGGATCAGATGAAGTTGAGCAATGTTTTAAGCCTGTTCTTGGTGCTGTTTTGCTGTGGGGAAAGCCCCACAGGTCAGCCCAGGACAAAGCTTTGAACATTGCCTAACATGGACATAGCTATTCAA
Organism: Apistogramma diplotaenia; assembly: GCA_015052665.1. Lineage (NCBI taxonomy): Eukaryota > Metazoa > Chordata > Actinopteri > Cichliformes > Cichlidae > Apistogramma > Apistogramma diplotaenia. The sequence continues at coordinate 12,534 of VOQJ01011240.1, forward strand.
CCTATTAGATGCTTTTTCTTGTTTTCTTTTACCCCCAGGGTCAGGACGGTACGGAGACGATGAGGACTGGTATTCTCATACCTATAGAGGTAACAACACTTGGTTTGTCACTGTCAAAACACGCATGCAGACATACAGGGTAATTTTCGATACTTATCTCACATTTCAATCTAGGGAGTTTTTATATTCTGATCAAATTAGGCTTTCTTAAGTACAAAAGTTCAACTGCTCATTAACTCAGCTAACGTAGAGCAAATCACATGGCAGCAGCTCACTGCATTTAGGCATGTAGACATGGTCAAGATGACCAGCTGAAGTTCAAACTGAGCATCAAATGGGGATGAAAGGTGGTTTGCAGTAAGTGACCTTGGACACGCCATGATTGTTGGTGCCAGACAGACTGGTCCGAGTTTTCCAAAAACAGATGATCTACTGAGATGTTCCCATGAAACCGTCTCTAGGGTTTACAGAGAATGGTCCAAAAAAAAAAAGAGAAACTATCCAGTGAGCCACACTTCTCTGAGCAAAAATGCTTCAATACCAGAGTTCAGAGAAAAATGGCCAGACTGCTTCAAGCTGTTAGGAAGGCAACATTAACGCTTGTTAGAACTCCTGTAACAACCAAGAAGAGCATCTCTGAAAACACATGTTAAACCTTAAGGCATACCTTATAAAGTGATCAGTGAGTTTATGCGTCCAAGTTTAAGATGAGTCAAAATATCTTAGGACTACACTTTTTATAAAATAGTAAAAAATTGTTTAGCTTGAACAAAAATAGCTGAACTCATGCCAGTGTTCCTTTAAAGAGACATAATTCAACACCAGCTCGTTCAGCCAGTTTCGTAAACTGACACAGTTACGTCAGAGTAGCTTCCCGCTTTAAATTCGGGGTCACTTAGACACGGAACATTATGATCACGGCCAAACCGCACTCTCCCCTCATGTAAAAGCTCAAATATAATATTTTCTCTTACTTGTTGGCTGTGGAGCCTTAGCCAACACACACACAAACACACAGAGAGGGAGCAGGGGTGGTTTGCTGTGTAATGAATACTCATTTTGATTCCATCTGGAAATAAGCCTAAGCTGGTGTGTATTCTCCTCTCTCGTGTGTGTGTGTGTGTGTGTGTGTGTGTGTGTGTGTGTGTGTGTGTGTGTGTGTGTGTGTGTGTGTGTGTGTGTGTGTGTGTGTGTGTTGGCGGTGGGTAGGTGGGGATGAAAAAAAGGTCAGCCGGGCAAGAATCAAACTGCA
>VOQJ01011240.1:13805-26183 GCA_015052665.1 Apistogramma diplotaenia
TGGGCCAATATTCATCTGGAGCCAGCAGGAAATAAACTGCAGATTTAGACTTTCCTGTATTGGAATAAGAACCTTGTGGCCCCTTAAATTTGGCATCAGTTGAGAAATTTTGCACAAACATCGCCGAGATGGGCAACTATCCACTCCGTGAAGAAGCATTATGAGATGCACAACTTCTAGCAAAGATCTTAAAGGAATAGTTGGATTTTTTTCTTTTTTAAGCTTCTTTCTTGCTTCAAGACTGATTCAGTCTCTTTGATAAACAACAGCTGTCAGAAGCTAATTTAGCTTAGCATAAATGAGGGTGCAGATGCTAGCTCTATGGGAAGGTAAAGGAAAGTCCACCACTGGCTCCAATCTGCAGTTTACCTTATTATAATGAGCAGTCTCATGCTAAACCAACTGGAAGGTGCAGCACTGTGCAATAGATTTGAGGCACCACTCATTATGTATAAGGCCATTCTGACAAGTTTGAAAGCCAATATTTGGTACAGTCAGATGAAAACATACAATATAAGACTTCCTCAGCTTTCTTATCTAAGATTATCCTGAAAGTCTGGCATTTTCTTTAATTAGGATGCCCCTTTTACTAGGTTAAAATTTTCCTTGGTCAGCCTTATCAGTATCAGAAACAGGCCTAATCATGGAAAGATGATAATGAATCCAGGGGACCATGAACTTTGATGATCCCGAAATCAGCTAACGATGAGGATGAGAAAGAGCTGCATTTTTAATAGCGACTTTAATTTGTGTGGTGCCTTTCACGCTTTGAAACAAGCACACACACTCACCAACGTAAGTGCTCTCTACACACATCATTATCTGTCTTTTACTCAAGTGAGACTCTGCTTTCCCTTGTGAGACTGTTGGATAATGAGAAGTCACTGAAAAGGTATTAAGAAATCCACTGTATCTGCCTGTTCTCAAGGTGATGGGTGGGTTTTTTAGTCTTTCACTCCAGCAATGGAAGTCTCTCCTAAGCTTTTATTGTCTTCAGGTAAGTGCTTGTTACTGAGCCTCTGTCACTCAGGGCCACGCCATGAAAACACGAGAAAAACCTATGAAGGAAAGGTCAGCGCCGTTCTTGTTTCCCCCCTGTTTTTAGGAACCCCGTGGTGTGCGCCCATTAAAATTAAACATGGTGACGTGAGCTGTCGCACACCCAGAGGAGAGCACTACAGGAACGTGATGGGGACACGGTGTAAAATCCGCTGCAAGCAGGGATATGAATCTCAGAGCTCAGAGGTGGTGTGCATGGCAAGCAAGCACTGGTCCTCTAACTACGCCTGTCGAGGTGAGAAATTCCACTTGAACATGAGCACACCTTGTTTCTCACTGTTTAGATGCATACATAGGCATTAAAATCATAGATTGCATAAGCGGGAGGATGACGGGAGGTAGGATATCATCTACTGGTTTGCACTGGAGCAAATTGGAAGTCCAGACATACAGCCGTTTGGAGCCAACACCTTCCACAGGGGCAGTGTTAGTTTTCATGACCTGGAAATGCACTCAGAGCTGTCAATCAGCCCACGCACACCACATTTCAAAGGCTTCAAATCTTATTAACAGAGCCATCATCCAAAATAATCTCTGGCATGCTTCATAGAAAGCCCAAATTGATACCAATGAATGGAGCCAGGGATTTTTTTTCCCCCTGCACATTCAAGCATAAGTTTCATTCAGAGGGTAGCACTGTTGCCTCACAGCTAGAAGGTCCAGGTTCGAATCCACCTTAGTCGTGGCACGGGTCTTTCTGTGTGGAGTGTGTATGCTCTCCCCGTGTTTGCGTGGGTTTCTCCAGGTACTCCGGTTTCCTCCCACAGTCAAATAACATGCAGTTAGAGGGAAAAGGTTTATTGGTGATTCTTTATCAAAATGGAAAATTTGAAGCCAAACATTAAATGGAGAAAGAGTGTGTGCATCCTGAGTGCAATCTAGGATTCTTGCTAGCTGAGGGCTGTGCCTCTAACCACCTCATGGCACATGGGTGTTTATCAGCATTTAATGGCATCAGTTTAAACTGAACCTCAAAGCTCACTCTGCTTTCAGAGATCCGTTGTCCCAAGCTGGATATGCCCGCTAACGGCGGCTACAAGTGCTCAGATGGCTCCTACTTCAACTCTCGCTGTGAGTTCTTCTGCTCCCCTGGTTTCACTCTGAAGGGCCAGAAGACGGCAACATGCCGGTACAACAAGGAGTGGAGTGCGGGAGTGCCTACTTGTGTTGGTAAGACGTTGTGTGTGTGTGTGTGTGTTGTTGTTTTTCTTCTTTTGTGTACAATTTGCTCTCCCAAAGAGGACTGGAGCCTCCAAGCTGTTAACAAGTAATTACTTGCTAGAGACACACTGTCCTCTCCAGGTGTCCCATAAAAGCCTCCTTTACTATTCCTCATGTTGTACGGGTTTATGACTGATGTTTGGAAGAAGTACACCTTTGTCCATGTGTTTCATACTGTTGTTCTGTGTAACTTTAGGTGGTAAGAGCTTTTCTTGAAGTTTGACAGTTTTTTTTTTTTAATTTTCCGTAGATATTGATCCTCCAAAAATCAAGTGTCCTAATGTGAAGGATAAGTGGGCAGAACCCAGAAAGCTGACTGCGAGGGTGACTTGGGACACGCCAGAGGGTGTCGACACTGCGGACGGCATCCTCACTGAGTCAGTTGCATGTCTGCGGCCTTGTTAAGCTGCTTTTTTTTCCTCCGCTCTCGTTTTATCTTTTTCGTGAATATACTGAAAAGACTAAATTAAAATATTAAAATCGAGACTGTGTTTTTTCCCCCAGTGTTATCCTGAAAGGAAACCCCTCAAAATCCGACTTCCCGGAGGGGCTCCATAAAATGTCTTACACTGTGTTTGATCGGGCTGGGAACAAAGGGTCCTGCCGCTTCACCATCAGAGTGCGAGGTGAGCAGGGTTTTTGGTGACACGCTTTTTTTAGGGGGTTATTTCTAAGAAGTCTTAAGGGATTATATTCAATATGTTTAATTAGTTGACACACAATATTAGACCGTGATCGGTCAGCCAGTTTGTGTTAGATATATAGTACGATGCAAAAGACTTACTGTAAGTCACCACTTATCTTTGTATTTTGCTGGTAAAATTGCAAAATAAATGCAGTGATTTACTCAAACATGTACAATCATATAGTCTATAAAGCATTATGTGTATAATTCTAACAAGTGTGAAAATCAATAGGTGTGACCGAAACAGCCTGATGTCTCTTAGGCAAGGTTTCTTATAATTTCTTTAAGGGGTCTTCAGGAACAGTTCTCCTGGTGTCTTGAAGGGCATTTGAAGCTCTTCTTTGGATGTCGGCTGCCTTTTGTTCCAATCTCTGTCAGGATGATCCCAAACTGCTTGAAATATGCCGAGGCCAATCCATGACCGAGAGTGTGTTTTCATATTTAACTTTTACTGCAGCTTTCAGTGCATTAACAGAGACTTTGGGATCATTGTCACACTGCACAGCCTGCTGAGATTTGCCAAGATTTCTACTAATACCTGTTTGTTGATGCAAAAATACTATTTTATGGCTGTCAAATTGTGTGTTTTTTTTTTTAAATAATTTTTCATGGGTTCAGTTATAGAAATGGTAACAGATTCTGTTTTTGTTGCAGACTGCTAGTAGCGAAGTTCCTAAAGATACAATTTATTGTGTGTAGATTCAACACTGGTTAGTTCTGCGCCTTTTTTGTGCTTGAATGTTTCATAGGACTGAAAAGGCAGCCAATATCCAAAGAAGAACTATTTCTCCAGGCTTCAGAAAGCTCCTTGGAAGCAAAGTAGAAAAAAAAGGGAGGGATGGGTCAAGATTTACTTTAATGCAACTGCACTTTTATGCCAAACCTGAGTCTAAACATATGATGGAAAACAATAAAATTTGCCAAAATATCTCTGAAAGAGTGCAGTAGACTTGTAAAAAGCTAATTCTCCAGCATCTTACCGTCTCCCATGTTTCACACGCCTCTCTGTGTGAGCAGTGCGTCGCTGCAGCCCGCTTTTTCCTCCGGACAACAGTTACATGAAGTGCGACAGTGACAAAGACAACTACGGCGCCACCTGTGAATTCACCTGCATCGGCGGCTACGAGCTACAGGGCAGCGCCGCCAGAGTGTGTCAGTATGGACTCACCTGGTCGGGTGCAGACACGACCTGTGCACGTATGTACTGCAGGCTGTTCCTGCGCAAAAATTACGAGCTTCTCTTAAGTTGCTTTCAGTTTTCACTTTGTTGGCCAGCAAGGCTTCTGTTTTATTTCCAACCTCGCGGGGTCATTTCCGAGCATTTGCATCATATGCGGTGTTTTTCATTAAGTGTTTTTATTTTCTGCTCAGCTTGTTTGCTTTTAATGTGATTTGGCTGTCAAAATGTTTTTGTGTCTTGCCGTAATTATTTATGCTTTTCTACAAATCTGGCAGCTTTTTTTTTTTATCCTGGCTGAATTTCAGTCAATCCCCCTTTAAAGAGACACTAAGTCAAACAGCTTCAGTGTACAGTGACTTTCAAAACATTTAGTGCTTTGACTTATGATTATGAAATAAAATTTACCACTAGCTTCTAGGGTCCCAAAGAGGTTTGTAGTTTCTTCTTGGTATGAAATCTGCGAGGGGGGGGGGGGTGCTTGATTGTGCCAAAAAACAGGAAGAGGCAAACCTTCGTTCTCCTGTTACCTGCTGGCAGTTTTTGCAAGTTGTTGATGGTTGAAAAGCTGTAGAGTGAAAGAGAGAGAGAGTCCCATAGTCTGAAAATGTGAAGAATGATTGAAACTGCAAGTAAAAAGGCAAATGTAACCAAATGTCCTCCTTTTACTTATAAAACAGATGGACAGATGATATTCTTAGAGCACGTATTAACCTACAGAACCTCAAGCTTAATACTGAAAAACTGGGCTGCATTTTTGTCTTCAGAAAGTTGTAGCAACTTTTTTTTTGGTTTTATTTCAGAAGCCAAAATGAGAATCCATCAATTAGACAAATCAATACTGGACGCTCTCTAGGAGAGAGAAAAAAAAAAGTGCAGCTCTTGATCATCGGCAGTCAATAATGAACGTCACATGCTCGTTCAGACAGAATGACAGGCAGTAAAATTAAAAAAGAGAAAAACTTGTTTACAAAGGACATGACAAAAAGAATTGTGGCACAAGAATCGATACACAAATAAAAGCAAAAAGGGACTATCAGAAATGAGGGAGACTCAAGAACACGAGGGCGATGGGACGACAACGAGGTAAAGTCTGTGGGCTGGACAAACACACAGAGACAAACCATAAGATGCAGAAAGGAAAAGGAGGAAAACTGTCCAGAAACACGAGGAAGATCAAAAAGTGGGGATTTTGATAGAAAACAATGATCAAAGTAAAGACATTAAGTTGAATAGATTTTTCTCAACCGAGCAGTCAAAAATGATCAATTATGATACATCTCACTGAAACAATGTGTTGTAATAGCACCCTTCTCTTTGCAGAGAGTGTGTGTGTGTGCGTGCGTCACATCTTGTATCACTTTGTCTGTTCAATGTCGTCACAGCCATGAACATTAACGTGGGAGTGCGTACGGCTGCTGCGCTGCTGGACCAGTTCTACGAGAAGCGAAGGCTCCTCATTATCTCGGCGCCAACGGCTGCCAATCATAATTACCGCTTCCAGATGACCGACTTACAGGTGAGACGCGACTCGAGCTGAATGTGAGACAACTTGAGATGGAGGGATGGAAGTCAGCACTGGATTGACTCAAAGAGGGCCTCGGTGTGTTTGGGCTGGGTTTTTTTTTTCTTCCGCTTTGCTGCCTAAGTGGGACAAAGCAGCGAGACATAAATAGGAGAGAGGGTGTTGTGGTGATGAACACGAAATGTCACGGCAGCGAATAAATGATAGTGACACCGGCTCTGATAAGGCTATTCTGGTGTGGATGTTTTCCCACCTCATCAGACATCATTAAGTCAGAGCTGTCTTTAAATGCCCGACCTTTCAAAGTGACTCGGGTGTCAGTTTGTGAACGGGATGACTGGTCGGTCCTGCAGTCTGTAGCTTGGTTTGCAAGACCACAAAACTGGATTTCTTCAACCCATTTGGAACACATTTTTTAAAAACTCTGCTCATTCACTGCAAGTACAACATAATCTTGCTGGAGCAGCAAAAGGAGGCTGTTTTAGACTGTTTGGGCTGAGATGTGGGAAAATCTAACTTGAAATGAGCTTTTATGCTGCTCAAACTGTCAGCAGATTGCCCCTGTGGGCTCAGTAAAGTCTGTCCAAATATATCTACGCTGTGTGCTACAACTTTACCTCTTAAAAAGCAAAGAGTGTTGGAGTAGCTGTAAATCAGTGTAAATGTACTGAACTGTATATTTCCCTCACTCTTCAAAAGGGCTTTCAACCTCATAACTTGAGAACGATGTGACTGAAGTCGCTAACAGAAGTTTATTCAGTTATTGATGTTAAATAATATCTTTTAAAATCAAAAATTGTAACCTTAATTTAACCAGGAAATGAGATTTACTGTCCTGGACCAATCCTGGCAGTAATGATGTAGCTCTTCTTTTTTGAATTTGAGCATGTGGAAGCTGCTGGACTGTTTATATTCCCGGGGGACAGTTTTCTATCAGAGCACCGACCAAAATCTGTTACCTAGTTAAAATTTGCTCCTTCTTGCTTGCATAGCTGTTGGTATTAACTTCTTTTCTCAGTGCGCTGCAGGTTTGAGTTTCCACATCGAGTTTGAACTTGAACCTGAGCTAAGATTAGCTCCAAACTACTCTCAGCCTCACAACAATGAGCTCATATGCACACGTGATAAACACATGCAGCTGAAATTAATCATAAGTTTATTAGTTTTGTAGTTTTGTGTATTCTTGGTAACACAAGCTGAGCTTTTGTCTGCACGGTAGTCAGTAACAACGCTGTAAAACTGATGGATCCATCTGTCTCTGTCCTGGGGTAACAGCAAGCTCAGTGTGGACTGGACTTGAGACATGTGACAGTAATCGAGCTGGTCGGGACTTACCCGGCACAGGTTGGCCGAATTCGACACAACCTGCTCCCTCCAGGACTGGCTCTGCAACTCAGGTACTCTCTCACACACACACCTGTATCTTCAGCACTTGAGACTTTGACTCGCTCCTGCTCACTGAACTGATGCATTTCCTAGGTTACTGCTCCGGATTCCTCAGAGGTCTTTCCAAATGGTGCTGATAGACAAGCAGGGCATAGACAAACAACGCTACCCGTTCCCGATCACAGCAGCTGAATTATTCACCACAATCGACACCTTCCCCCTCCGCAAGGACGAGATGGTGTTGCTGCAGGAGGCAGGCCAAACCTGTCAGTCATAAAACACTCTGTACACTTCCATGGACTGTCAGCCATCTTTGATCCTTTCTTCCTTAGTCACAGCAGAAAAGACTCAGATCTCCTGTTTCCATTCATATGTCACATGCTCCCACCTGAACCAAATCTGTCCTGTATCCTGTGTGCGTGTCTTTGTGTGTCTGTCAAAGGTTTGAATGTCAGTCATGGTGCTAATCACACAGTGCATTACAATCATATTGATTCCTGTGACTCGTCTGTGTTTTATTTGTTATTAATAATTTCAAAGCAGAAATGTCTCACTTTGTACAAAGTTTTGTTTTTTTTTTACTGTATGAACTGGAAGACCTTTCACCTAGTATTTATGTCACACCTTTCCCAATCAGGATGTACTCTGTACGTGCAGCAATCTGCATCTGAAATCGCAAACACTGATTAAATATGTCTAGTGTGGAGGATGTGCTCGTGTGTGTGTGTGTCAGTGTGAGGAAGCAATCTGCTAAACTGCCTGAGGACAAACACAGAGAAAGTTAAGATGGCAAATGATTCACAGAACTCTAAGTCAGTATTAAATTTTTTTTTTTCTAAAATAATCATCCTTGCGGAAAGAAAACCACCTTCTGCAACCTGGTTTCTAAAAAAGTTGAGTTGTAAATAAAAACTAAACAGTGATTTGCAAAATATTTTCTTTATATTTAATTAGGTAGTCCTTTAGACTACCTAATTTCCTAAGTTCCACATTCTGCTCCATTAGCGGTTGCATTTTTAAGCTATAAAGCAAAAACAACAAAAAAAATCCCCATAAAGGGAACAGAATTCAGCTCTTTGTTGCGATTTGCAGAAGCATGCAGAAAAGTGCATATCCTAGTTTGGCATTTAACTGATTCCTGTTTGATCATTTTGGTTAAACACGATAAAGCACAGTTGACCAAAGTCAATAACAAAGCAAAAAGACAAGCTGAAGGTTGCAAAGGTTTTTTTTTGAGAGCTATAATCCATAACTGAACCAAAAAACAAAAGGCTTGAATTTTTTTACACAAACATATGATCTTCTTGAATTAAACTATGACAGAGGGGCCTGGGCCAAGGTGGAATCTAACCCAGGCCCTCCCGATGTTATTTGCTGTGAGGCTAACCACTGGGTTTGTGTTCATAGAGTAAGTCCTGTTTAAAAGCATTTATTTTTGACAAGACGTTTAAATATGTGTAACCCCAAAATTAAAACTAATACACGAACAGCATTTGGAAAGATGTGTTTAATTCAAAATATTCTGGTAACACATTTGGGATGAAAACGGTGAATCTGATGCATGGAAACCAGACGAGAGAGTACATGCTGTACATCAAGAGTTTTCTCGGTCATCAGGTATTGCACAACTTCTTATGTATGCTGGACAGTTAACACGTATTATTACTATAACTGGGTGCCAAACCGGGAGCTGAGAGCAGATGGTTTTCAGAGGACAAGCAGACAAAATTGGCATTCCACATAAAGAATTGCTCTACGAGGTTTAACTTGAGACGAGTTTTCATCAACACGGTGGCGGCGCACAGAGCCCCCGGGCGACGGGGGCGAGGTCACCGACTGATTACGGAGATGGAGGCGCTCGCCTCAGTGCTGACTCACTATTGAAAACAGCCTCCTTCTCAGGGTTGCTGGGAACGCACTTCAAATCACTGCTTTCCAAGAGTAAAGTGACAGCATCAGTGCTTTACATAAACTTTTGTTCTACCTCAGTTTTCTCTAATACCATGCAGTTTCTATTATGACACTGATACAGTGTTACATAAATTACATCAAAGCTAGTCTAGATTGGATAATCTAATTGCTCAAAACCCCCCACCAAAAAAAAAAAACCCTTGTGTTGCACCTTTTTCCAAATTTTTCTACCACTAGTCAGTGTTTGCAGACAAGTCGGTGCCATTCATGCAAACTAGGAAATCTAACAACCAAGGCAACTGCAAGATGGCGCAGCACCCTGCTTGAGACCGATTTCACCCAGTGACAGCCGGCCACCTTAAGCAACTACTAGCCAACCAGTTGGGGAATGCTGATTTTTCCTCACAACCGGTGGTTGCATCACATTCAATATGATGGTCAAACTTGAGCAGTGTGTACACATCACGCGACAAACGTATTCTTCAAATCATGGCAAGAAATTTCTAATTTATAACTGTAACCTCTCACAAAGGCCACTGTATAGTCTGAACCTGGTTTCTGGTCACCACTTCACTGCAAATCACTGAAGACGCAGCTTTAAAAGGTTAACAGCCATGCAAGTGTGGAACCTATATGCTACAGCATACTAATAGTCTGATATAAACGTATATACTTTACTGGCATGTTAACATTTGCTAAGTAGCACAGTTTTTTGGAGCCGATGCACTAAACAAATATTGAGATCACAAAGTTATTAAAATGAACTCTTAGAGGGACATGAATACCATCATATATTGCTCACACAATTTAAAGATACTGCTCCCAAAATTCAAACGAGACCCTCAAGTGGCTGCTTGAGGAAGTCGAGTTCACTGGGATACATCAGGCAGGAACTAATCACGGTTCACCAGTTCTGAACCAGGAAGAGTGGAAACTTAATCCTGCTGACGAGTGGTCCGTGGAAATATACCCAACAACCAGCTTCTGGAATGTCACTTTCTTCCTGCTCTCCTATTTCACTGTAAACTGAGTAAGTTTACTTTATTGGATCCTATTTTTTAATACATTCTATATTATTTAAACCTCAGTTCAACCAAATCGAGTATTCTGTTGCTAATCTTTTCACTAATCTAAAAGAAAGCTTATGGAGAAGTAGATTCAAGTAGAAGCACCGCTTTGGGTGGCACAGCAGTAAGAATGATTCTACATCTGTACACAGCTGTTCATGAAGGGATGAACTCAACATCCCATGTGCTTCAGCTTTGCCGTTTATAAGGGGAGCATCCACATTTATTTAGAACTGATTGCTGCCTCGTGAATGGTCTCCATCAGCTGTAACTACATGCAGACATGACTCAGACGCAGACGGACATACCGGGAGTCACTGTGTGCTTATTCAGAGGATGCAGTTTGTTAAATACAACACTTGGTCTCCATAAACAGCAGTGCTTGGTCAAGACTAGATGCTGGAGGGCACAGGGGCACATATGAATGAGAGTGTAAGGCATGACTGGCTGTTGTGGACAGGAGAAGGGATCTGAACTGAAAAGAAGCAGGGAAAGGGACAGGCTCTGTTCCTTTGCGAGTCCTGAGCCCCCCCCTTCACCACTCCACTTTGCTAGCCCCTCCTCATGCTTTCAGACGACTTCTCTCTTTCCCGTCTCCCTTTCAGTCTCAGTCTGTTCTCTAGCTGTGCTTTAGCTGGGTTCATGTATTGTGCTTGCGCATGCTGGATCGCAGCATCAGAGTACACTCATGAGGGACTTCGGGATTTTCAATCATTCGTTGCCACAGACGCTTTTCCTCCCCGTACGAGTCCATCCAGTCTACCTCCTTCCCGTAGCTTTCCCCTGATGGGAGCAGAGACAAACACACATTTGTTTTACTTTGTTTGAAGAACTAGCTCATAGTTAATAGGATTTCCATATGCTTTATGATTTTTCTTTAATGTGGACACTGTGCACATCACAGAGGACATTACAGTCAAGTTTTGGATGTGGCACAGATTTTTTTTGGGGGGGAGGGGGGCATGAACCTATTATGCTTTTCCTTATTTTCAGTCATATATGCATAGACAGACATGACCACAGTTTAAATCAATGAGGCCAGCATATGTGGAAATAATCCCTGCAAGGCTGCTTTAAACACTACACAATCTGAATGATGACAGTGAGGCCATTTCCCTTATATGGTCATTTCTGGCACACAGCCCCACCTACTGTTCAAACCTGTCTGTGAGAAGCAGCCAATCAGGAGAAAGTTGGCTTGAAGGAAGTGGAGCTAATTTGGATTAAAAAAAATTTAAAAAAAGAAAGGTTATGAACTATGAACTTTCCAAATCATGCCAAGCTACTGTAGTACAGCTACAAAAATGTCAAGTTCAAGCAGATATGTAACATTTACTCTACAGTTTAAAAAATGCTTTGGTCCATTGTTTTTACTACCTTGTTTGAAATTCTGAACAATACTTTGAACTTAACAGAAAAAATATGGACATTTATTTTCTCATAACACCGGCTAACCAGATTATTTTGTTTTCCTACCGCACAGTCTTACCTGTGCCAGCTCCCAGCCTGACTCCCCCCAGGAAGACGTTGCTGGACAGAGCTTCTTTGTCCCACACAGTGAGCTCCAGGCAGACGTTGTTGAGGTCTCCCGGCTGCAGCCCGCAGTACGTGAAGGTGTGGTTCCACTGCGGGTTCACGGTATGTCGCTCCACCACCGTCTTGTGCTTGGTTGACTTGTTGCTATCAGGGAGGAGGTATCTGAGGAAAAAAAGTGCTCGAGTTGTTTGCCAAGAAATCACATCTTATTCACACATTTTGTGCGTGTGTGTGATGTGTGTGTGATGTGTGAGAATGTGAGTGTGTATGTAGTCTCTTAATGTTGTGAAAAAAAAATAAGAGCTCCAAAGTGGCTTTAAAGATAAAATATCTAACCAAAAATAAAACTACACAGAACTAGCATCAATATATAAATAAAGAAATATATAAAAGATATCAGAGGCAAAAAAAGAGAGCTTTCATAGCTTCGGTTTAATAGAGCCAGAGTCTTGAAAGTTTTACACGAGCTTCAAAAAGCTGCGCATACTCCGACCTAAAACCTCATTTTAAATCCATAAACCACCCGTGAAGGCAGCAGCTCACCCTTTTACGAAGGGATCCGAATAGCCTCCAGACTTGACGCCAGTTAGGTTTTTGGCTCCTTTGACCAGCAGCTCAACCATGCCCCCTTCAGGCAGAGTGAAAGGGTTCGCCTTCTTGCCTTTCAGGAAACTCTTCTTCACTGCAGAGGGAGGAAAAGCAGTTTGTGGACAAATTTGAGTTTATTTATGCAACTCTAACCTGCCCCCCCCCCCCCCCCCCCCCCCCCCCCCCACCCCCCACCCCCCACAACAAACCAACAAACAAAAAA
>VOQJ01011240.1:36246-49401 GCA_015052665.1 Apistogramma diplotaenia
AGTGTGTATATTTGTATTATCTGAATATGAATCATTGCTTTTTTTTTTTTTTTTTTGTGCATTTTATCACCCGTGTGAAGAGTTAACCTTAAACAGCCAGCACCAAGCAGGAAAAAATAAACTATTGTTATAGTTGTGGGCAGTTACTTCTCTCACTCCATTTTTGCTCCCTAACTTCTGAAATAAATCTGACACCCTAGGTGGAATCACTTTTTCTTCCTCCTGCTTCCTTCAGCGTGTGATCTTCTGCATATAAACCTTTTTTGCTACACATGTGGGCGTGAGCTGAGAAAAGTTTTACTTCTTGTAGACACAACCTTGTGGCCTCAGCATAATTATTCAGACTAAGCAATGGAAAAGTTGGAATCTTTATTTCTCGGATACATTTTTTTTTTAAAAATGTGAATCTTTAGTTAATTCACTGCCAATATAGACGCAGGTAGTTGGAAGCTTTGAGCTTAAAGCAGATCAAAGAGTAAAAGCAGAGTTCATGTTGGCCTTTTTAAGCGACAATCGAAAGCAGCATTACAAAGCCTTTTGGACAATTGCTTGTCCACTCGGCTGCATGTCTGAATCCGCCGGGAGCACCCACGGGTTCAAAGGGAAGAGATGCTGTAACACATTCGGTCGAAGCAGAGCTTGACGCTGAAGCCAATTAGGTTCGGTTCAACAGTAAAAATAACACCTTTATTCATGAGGTTTATTATGTCGAGTTATTGCTGAAACTGTTTTAGAGCAGGGCTGATTCAAAAGCACAATTATTAAGCTGCTGTGACACTAATGAACTGCGCTGGGAGGTGTTTGTTAATTAGCCTTCCATCACTGAAATCCACAGCCAGGGGTGGGGTGGGTTTGTACTTGAGTACTTATTACACTGCATTCCTTTAAGTTACTTGTGCGTTGGGATGCTTTGTGGCATATTTATATTAACTGCACATTTCAAACATCACAGATTCAAAATGCCATTAAACAGCTGCCAAAGCTGGTGACAGCTCATGGCTGTTGGCTCTCTTCGCTGCCCAGACGCACGACAGTCAGGAACAGTGACTTGTCAGAGCAGCGATGGAAAGATTTATCAATGCAAACAGAGCTCACAGCGCCTGATCACCCTACAATAAGATAAGCAGCAGAAAAATGAGGCTGTATAGCCAAAAAATAAACAACTTATAAAAAAACAAAACAAAAACTGAACCCTCTGGTTCCTCTTGAGAGTCACACTTACGTGAGCTTGTCACAAAAGGTGCATTTCCACTGGCGTGATCTGGAATTCACAACACGGCAGCTGTTACAGACGCGAGACTGGCACACCTCGCAGAGATCGCCGCGGTCGAAAATCAGGCCCAGAGTCTTGAGGCAGCGGGTGCACTGTCGGGCTCCCAAATCCTGGGGCCGAATGTAACCCTTCTGTTTGACCTCCAGCAGTTCATTCTTCAGCCTCCTGCGGGACAGAAACAGGAGATCATCACAGGATATTAAAGAAGTGAACGTGATGGCTGTGAGCTTAAATGGTGACACCGAGACCCTCACCGTATCCTTTTCTCCTCTCTTTTCCTCAGCTTCTCGTCTTTCTGCAGCACTTTCAGGATCACTTCTCTTTCATGTTCCAGCAGAAAGGAGAGGTTTAGATCCTTCCCGGGTTTCGCCATTGGGCCCACAGTCATCAATTATCCAGTTAATTCAGCCAAGAGAATATATGTTGCATGGGGGAAAGTCAGCAAGAACTACATCATCATCCTGCAGTGTTCATCTTGTTTGCATGGTATAATTCAAAGCTCCAAGGGTCACTTTACAATATCTTCTTTTAATCTTTAGGGGACGCAGACGCTGCCTGGAGACCTAGACGAGGTCAAACAGACAAGAAGACACATTAATGTACAGCTGACATTAATAACTATAAATCTTCTTGGGTTGGAGGTAAAAATCATGTGTAATCCTGGTTAATATACCCGTCTTTGGGCCAGATTGAAAAGCATTAATTAAAATAAGACAATGATTTGCAGTGTTACAAGTGGAAGCACAAGTAATTGGTAGACATTTGACAGCTCCACAGCAGCCTAACAACCCCCCAATTAGGAGCAGAGCCTGACATTCACAGCACTGCACCCACATTAGCAAAGCTCCATCTTTCCCCGAAATTCACAAGACTTGTACTAATTATCTGCACACCTGCAAACCACACAGCTTCATGGCAGTGCCTTTTATACAGCACGACCATAGAGATGGCAATAATGCTCAGTCTAAGGAATTTAGTGCAGATTTCCATGATGCAGACATGAATAATCCTTCATATACACACCTGTAAATTTAAAAAATAGTTAGAAAAATCTAGTGTTAGAAAAACAAAAATATATTCTGATATTATGCTATATCTGACATTAAATGTATTGCATATGCATATATTATAGTGTTGGTTGATTAAAATCTTAAAACATAAATAAAGACAAGGGCTTAAATAAAAAGGTCAACAGGAAGAAAGCAACACAAGCATTGCAAAGCCTGAAAGCTCAGTCCCCTGTGATGGAGCACTGGGAGTATTCTCTTTGAGAAATGTAAACCAAATTGCACTTCAAATAAGACTGATTAAATCCAGCATCACAGACAATATTACCAATGATAAGTGGACGCCACCAGAGGACACAATCAGCCACCGCACTAAAAACAGAGAAGCAAATCAGCTCTACAAAAGACTGAAGCACCCAGTACCGAAAGCCAAACATTAACCAGAGCAAACAGCACTCTGTAAACCAACTCGGTACTGTTATAAGCTAGCCAAAAGGCAGCACTAAGAATTTGCAGCGCTGAATCAATACAGTACACTGCATCCCCTCTGCAGCAGCTAATGGTTATTCATCTCTTCAGCTCTTCCACCTACAATAAAAGTTCTGGCAGAGCCACTATATTAATGATTAAAATCACCTCAGGCACTCAAAAAGTACAACAACTTTAAAAAAAAACAGCTAAAAAAAAATTTAATGGTACAAATAACAGGTTTGGCTTACCAATGTCAAACAATCTGAGTGTGTGTAGACAGCCTGCATACCCCACACCTGCTGCCCCTGATTACCTATTAGTCTGTGCCTCTCACATCATTGGCCATTACATTCCCATCAGCCTCCTGCCACAAAGAGTAAATATTAGCATGGTAACATCCTAAACCAAATCCATGTTAAACCAAAAAGATGAAGTTACTGTACTAACCATCATTGCTTCCATTGCTGGCATGTCAGAATGCCGACACCAGAATTTGTGTTTGTCTGTGCAGCCTCAAAAGAGCAGCAGGTTGGAGTTTAGCAGCATCTTGCACAAACACTTTCATATAATTCATCCCTTTTATCTAGTCTCCCCTGTATGTTGTTTTGATCTCCTTGCTTTGAAGTTTGTGAATTTTTAATCATCAGAAAAACAACAACCAAAAAATAAAAAAATAAAAGCTGAAAACTTACAGACAGGATGATGAGGATGAGGAGGAGCTGGGAATCAAACCACTAACATCTGAGCTATACCAGTCCTGATTGTGCTAAAAGGTCCACAAGGAAACGTGTAAACCAGTGAAAGTGTCAATCCTTTCTGTGCTAAGGAAATGCTAAGTGGTTCTGATATCTTCTGATGTGTCTGAAAGGATCTCAGAAACGATGTGCTTTGCATGCTACGAATGAACGCACAGAGAATATTCTCTGTCCCGCAGCAGTGCCTGATAAAATAAACCAAGAATACTGTGCACAAAAAAAAATATCTGTCAATAAAAGCAAACACGAAGATCAGAGACTAATATATATAGGGTGATATGAGGCACTGAGAATGAGGATGAAATTCTGCCTGTGCTTGTGTGAATTAAGTTGGGGAAACCAAATTTGACGGCTTGGAGAGATCTGCACAGGCCCACACCAGCCTCCTTCAGTCCTTATTCATTACGGTCTCTTTCATCCCCGTCCTTTCTTCTCCTGCCTCTTCCCTTCACTTTACATGAATTAGCACTAATGAACCGGCAGACTTCATCACAGCTTCATTTGCAGCCAAAGGCACATCTTGACATCAGCAATTATAGTATTTTAAGCTGAACTCCAGCTACATTGTAACCTATGACGAGATACTACTTCACCTTTTAGACGCGAGGTGGGGATTCGATAAAGAGAATAATAAAGATACCTTTGCACTTAAGTGATTCAAGCAGCTGAATTCAGATATGGCTTTTATCAGCTATTAAGCTAAGTGTGCGATTTCTCCTGGAACAAGGAAACGATGTTCAGTAGCAGAGCCCCGTCGACACTGTGGGCCAATTTTACCTATCAGTGATACTGATAACAGTGTCGGTGGAGAATAAAACGAAGAAAAAGATAGAATATAGAGTTTGCATGCTACTCCATTGTTTACAATATTTTCACCACAGCAGATGCACCAACACAGCTCATAAAAAGTCGCTGCCTCAGATAAAAATGTTAAATGTTTGGTAAATGTTTAAGTTAAAATTTCAGGTTATTCAGTAATAATGAAATGAACCTAAAGCAGCTGATTACAACAGCCATGCAATAAAAACTCATGAACGTTAGAATGATCATTGCTGTCAACATGCAGTTTGTGATTATCAGTATAATAATTTTGCAGTGTTAATGAAAATTTCTGAAGCTGTGCTTGTACATAGGGATTATAAATAGAGTGCGGAGCAGCACAGCCTGTGACACATGATTCTCCTGACGTACAGGCCACACATGAACAATAGTTGGTCAACAAGATTAATAAAGCAAAACTAATATTTATCTAAGCTTCTGTCATATTACGGTCATCGGCACAGCACTGTGTGTGTGTGTGTCTGTGTGTTGCTGGAGGGCTGGTATCCTGATGCAGTCCTCCCTGAGTACACACACATACACACAACACACATTCCCGCTACAGCTCTGCCCTGAGTAAACACGAGCGAGGAGGCAGTAAAACTTTGGCATCCGACTGGAAGAAACACACTCACTGCTCAGCTCTGCACTAATAAACGTTGCTTCGAGGAAAAGTGCGGTGACTCACCGTGTTGCCTCTCGGCACAGCGGTGGTTTTTCATATTTTGTACCGTTTGCAATTCAAGCATGTAATGGATTGTTTGTCACCGACTCTGTGGCTCTATCTGGGACCTCCGGCCACAAAGTCACACTGTGGTCTTCCTTGTGTTTTGCAACTAGGTGGCATTTTACCAGCTGTCAGTCTGGTGATTTCCGCAGGTGGTCGAGTTTACAAATAGCAGAATCAATCTGCCAATTAAAGACCACAGGTGAGCTGGGAGCAGCTGGGCTCCACTTGGCAGAAAAGTGAAATAGAAATGGTTGAGAAATGAACATGCAACAAACATAAAATACAGTGAGAAGTGAGCATTCAGTGGCTGGATGGAATAATTCAAAAACCAAGGCCACGAGATGCTAGTAGGAAAGCTTCGGCATTTTAAATTCAGGGCTAAATAGTGTGTATTTGGATGCTGCACCATCCTTTCAGAAGGGAAACCTCCCAAGGGGGGGGAAACAGCTTAAGATGAGTCATTTTATTTCATTTCTCACATTGCAGAAGGGTCCAGGTCTACAGACCAGGTGATATTTGGCTTCAGACAGAAGCACTCTGCAAATAGCAGCCCTGCCAGACGCAGCATCTCTGTCTGGCTCTAAAAGATGAGTCTGTTGATATATTTTCTTTACTGTCACCGAATCCCCTCTGAAAACCAAAACCAACACCGACTGATCCCCGGTGAGCGTGCTATACGCGTGTGGCCAGAGTCATATAATACAGTGATATGTAACTGAGCTCTGTTGTAGCCTGAAAACAGTTATAAACACATCAATGAGCTGCATCGCTGCACTGTTTCTTCACTGTGAGGAGTGCGGGCGCTGTAGTTCGTCTTGACTCAGTGTCATCCTGCTGCTGCATGCCTTTATAATGAATGAATTCGAACGCTGCCCCCCATCCCCCACCACCACTAGGACCCAGTAATCTTGAATCTGCATAGAAATCAGGGAGGAGATATGAAATATTAGAGTCATTCTCTCCCGCTTGTTATTCATCTTTTGTTTCTAATGTTTGTTGTCCCCTCTGCTCACATTGTTTTCCTGCAGTGATTAAAATAAACATCTGTTCTCCCCAGGTGTTTGTCACTTTGCGATTTGTAGAAGAAAATAATTGAACTAAACTGGAGATCGTGGGACTATCTGAAGCTGCAATATGCAGCTAAATGGAACTCTATCCACGCACTACCACTGGCTTAACCGTAAGACTTTATGACTATAATGTTGTTATTTGAGCATTATGTTGCAAACAACACAATATTTCACCGAGTACACCCACATCGAGGCTTACTCATGTAGCAGTAAGTGAGGGAGGCATTCCCCTCTGCTCCATACTCAAGAAATGATGGGGGAAAAAAAAATACTCGGTTATCTAATACTGACTGGTAATGCGCTTGAAATCATTATCACAGTTTACATACAGCACAATACAACACAGCGCATGCACTCAATTCATAATCAAATGGTTGTTGAGCAAATAAGCCGAACAATGTCAAACAATCCCGCAGTGACATTAGAGATGTCCATTTTCATTATTTTCTTGTTTTAATTACCATGATGACCTTCTTTAAAGAGACATTTACCATTAAAAAATGCATCCGCTCATGAGTGTTATGTGATGTGACAGAAAACACCACAACAGCTGCTATGTTGGGTTTTTTTTTTTTTAAAGGTCAGGAGGGAACTTTTCAAGAGGCTTCATTAAATCACCACAAGTAGTTCAAGGAAAGCTTGATTCTAAAAAACATGCAGTAAATTGTGCTAGCAAAGCACTCTGTAGTCAGTTCAAGTCATAATATCATTTGCACAGCAAAGTCTACATCAAGTTGCTTAGAAAACAGGCACATTTTAAAAGTCTGTAATTATAATAATTAATTTCTATTGTAAATAATCAGGGAAATATAGACTTGTGGCCAGTTTGTTACTGTAGGTACACCTGTTCAACTGCTTGTAAACTCAAATACTGAATAAGCCAATCATATGGCTGCAACTCAGTGGATTTAGGAATGTAAGCATGGTCAAGTTGACCTGCTGACATTCAAACTGAGCATCATAAGGGGGAAGAAAGGCGATATAAGTCACTTTGAATGTTGATGACAGAGGACTGGTCTCAGAAACTTCTGATCTGCTGGGATTTTCCCTCACAACCATCTCTAGGGTTCACAGAAAATGGTTAAAAAAAAGAAAATATCCAGTGAGCTACAGTTCTCTGGGACAAAGTGCCTTGTTGATATCGGAGGTCAAAGGGGAATGAACAGACTGCTTTGAGCTGATAGGTAGGCAACAGTAACTCAAATAACCACCGTGATCTCTGAATGAACCTTGAAGCAGATGGGCTACAGCAGCAGAAGACCACACTCGGTGCCACTCTCGTCAGCTGAGAACAGGTAACAGAAGCTACAATTCGCCTCAGCTCACCAGAACTGGACAACTAAAGATTGGAAAAATGTTGCCCAGTCTGATGAGTCTGGATTTCTCCTGCAACAGTCACATGGTAGGGTCAAAATTTGTTGCAAACAACATGAAAGCATGCCTTGCATTAATGGTTCAGACATGTGGTAGTGTAGCAGCTGAGCCACATTTTTCTGCTGATTTATCATGAAGAATTAAGGCAGTTCTGAAGGCAAAAGCGAGTACAACCTGGTACTAGCAAGGTGTGCCTAATATAGTGTCAGGTGAACGTACATAAAGGAAATCACTTCCAATAAATGAGGCAACTGGCAACTGTAAATGCTAAGTTTCCAATTGCTGCTTCTGCTTTTGTACTTTCAGCTCATCACAGGCTTCTTTATATGGTCATCTGCTACAACCAGGGTTCACTGCATCCTACGGACCAGGTGCAACCCTTTGTAATATTTAATGTGGCCCGTGAGTCAGAGCAGGAAAGAATGCACCGATGTACTGTTCATTCATCCCTGTTTATTGTCATGTAATGATACAGCAGCTCAGAATGAGTCCAAGGGAACATGTTGATCCAGTTTAAACTCTTTTGTTCCGTCTATCATAGCCGATTAAACTCTCCAACATTAAGCGGATGTCGTCACTAAGGATTTAAAAAAACCAAACTAGCAAAAGCGGTGAATGAATGAAATTCAGCAGTCACTCCTTAATGTGAGCAACACAGAAATAGCTGATCAGGGCAGTATATTTTTAATTAAAGCTTTCAATGCCAGATATGTGTTTGGTATTTCAGTCCTATCAAATATCGAATCATATTGGATTACCATCCTTGAAAGCTTCGCACAAAGTATTTCTGTGAGCGAGTTAAAGTGGGATGAACGAGGTTGAGAGAATATTATACAGCGTGTTCTTGTAGAAATGTGGGTCACAGCGACTTCTTCAAACTGAAAATGCACTTCAGCTTTAGACTTGTTATTGCAGCAAGAAGGAGCTTAGATCTTTGATTCCATAGATCAGGTTTTCCTTATAGAGTTATCCCATCACATTTCATCAACACATTCTTCGTCTCCTGGGAGGTGGAGGCTTTTCTAGAT
Organism: Apistogramma diplotaenia; assembly: GCA_015052665.1. Lineage (NCBI taxonomy): Eukaryota > Metazoa > Chordata > Actinopteri > Cichliformes > Cichlidae > Apistogramma > Apistogramma diplotaenia. The sequence continues at coordinate 44,774 of VOQJ01011240.1, forward strand.
TGCTTCTCCAAGCATAGCAATATACTTCTCAAAGCAGTGTTTACAGGAACTGTGAGTTTGGATCACCTAATAAAGTTTACAGATTTCCAGCTTCATGTATCAGACAGCTTCATTTATTAACCATCATTCGGTCGGGGTAGTTCTCTCCAGCATAAAAACTGGCAGACTGTGCTGTGGCTGCGATCTTTGGTTGGAACGTATAGGTTCGAAATCCCCCTGAGGCGATTCACGGGATGCTGAATCATTAATGCAACGCAGCCATCAGTCAGACTCAGCAGTGATGATGAATAGCAGAGGGCATCTCTGATGACCATTAAACAGCAGGGTCGCTTGACACAGCCGCAGACGACCTTCTGCCGGATTCAGATGAACGTGGTGCTTTATGTGAAGCGCACACAAAAACGCTTCCTCTAAGTGTAGGAAACATCAATTATTCATCATCCAAGGTCAATAATAACACACTTCACAGCTGCTTGTGCCTTGCCACAGCAAACACCAGAGAATATGACAAACTGACAGCGCAAATCCCCGTTTCCATTGGATGGCAAGTGCCTTTTTTCCCCAGGTACAGTACACCTGTTTAGTCGCAAATTCACACACATTTTTCGTCACCACCCGTTGCTCACGCGTTTGCCGTGTTCGTGTTATATTGACAGTACTGCAACAACACATTTCTGACTCATAAACGCTGCTTATGTTGCCATCCAGTCTGCAGCAATACAGCAGACCTGCCTGAAAAAGGCAAACACAGAATGTAATTACAGACAATTTTAATTGATATATTTCTATATTGTCAATAACATTTTAACCCTCTCGCCACCAGCTCTGCAATCATTCAAGAGCTTTGAGTTTTCAGAATGGAAATCTTTACGGCCAGCACGCGACTGAAAAATAATGACGTCCCATGGCAACTGTTGACTTTTTTTTTAGCACATTTAAATAATCGAACACTTGATCCTCATGATACACAGCTCACAGATAATGTCATCTTGATAAGGTTCGGGCCACTGTGAGTGCTTCCATCCAGGTATGGTCTTCCAGCACTGGCAGTGTGTTTGGGACCGTTGTCATGATGCAAAATGAAGCTGTTGCCAATCAGACGCTTTCCAGATGGTACTGCATGGCAGATCAAAATCTGATGGCATATTTCTGTGTTCCATCACGTCTGACAAGATCTCTGTTGAAATGCAGTTCCAAAAATCGTGACATAGTCGAGCCTCTACCCAGTTTTACAGATGGCTATAGACACACCTCTCTCCCAGCCTCCTCCATACATTTTGGTAACAATTTGAACCAAAATTTCATTTTGGATTTGTCGCTCCATACCTGGCATACCTCAGCCCTTTCTCTGTTTCAGTCCCTTAAGAATGGCATTTTGACAGCCACTGAGACCATTTCTGATGAGGCTTCAGTGAACAGCAGATGGATCAACTGAAGAGCCGGAGGCATGTCTCAGGTCCTGTGTCAGGTCTTACCTGGATTTTCCCTATTTCTTTAAGGATATGACTTTCGGATACTTTTCATCTGCTGTTGATAGCTTTTTACACCTGCACTTTTTGTTTTTGCACCAACAAAGTGACTCCCAAAGAGCTATTAGCTGAAGACTTGGTATATCTCAGCATAGCGTGCACATGTTCTTAAAAACCTTGAGAAAACTGGACAAGTGGAGGACAAATTACTATTTTGTGCCTGTCAAACTGTTATCTTTGGTATTTTCCATAGAGTAAACTAAAGAAATCTGATCATGTGCTTTTGCAACAGCCTGCCAATAAACCTAAAGATACAATTTAAAATTGTTTCATTGCCAAGTTGTTGGTTATATGCCAATGCAACACTGGTTCATCCTTTCAGTTAACTGCCTTTTTAATGCTTTAATGATATCATAGGTTGGTATTTTATGGCGTAACAATCCAAAAAAACAAACATTCCTCTAAAAATGGTCAAGTATGAGGACTGAAAATGAGTGAAAAAAGCAGCCAAGCATGTCTGCAAATAACATTATGCAAAACATTTCACTGTAGAATTGTCATCTACTTTCAAACAGCTGCTAACAAATAAGGATGGGCCATTTGGTGCAAAATGAAATCACCAAAGACCTCAAAATATCATCACAACATGTTAAATCAGAGAGAGGCTGCATAAATTTGCCAATGAATATATATATAGACAAAGACCAGTTATACTGGAATAATATGCCCTGGACACAGATGGAGTTGTTTTGCCACACTTAGAGCAGATATTTTCCTTTCAGGAAAGCCTCGAACCAGCTGCGAAGCACGGTGGTCAAAATGTGGTTTGGGGTTACCTCACTGCCTCAGGCCTGCTCGCAGCCATCGATTTAACAATAAATACTGCATCGCATCAAAAGAGTGCTTGAAGATAATGTCCTCAATGTGAAGTCGAACCAGAGCTGGAGCATTTCAACAGGAAAGCAATTCTTGGCACACCCACATATAAACTAAAGCACAGCTCAAAATGAAGGTATGACTCAAATGGCCTTGTTGTGGTTGGATTAGTAATGGGCAGTAATGTAGGAAAACTCTCAAACATTTTGTAACAGCCATCAGCCATTTGTCATAGGCTGACTGACACTAAGGCAAAATGCGGACAAAAATGCTGGATACGTTTTTAAAGTGTCCTTTGTCTGTCAGCAGGACAAAAACTATCAAACTGAAGTTCAAGAACATGTGCTAAGCAAGAAACCTTCAGATTTTGGCATAAGTCCTTACAGATTTTGTAGCCTTACCAGACTGGCTCTCTGCCTCACGCTGTGGCTTTCCAGTGCTCCGTCTCAGCTCTTGCTTTTCCTTAATCTTGGCTGTGCTTCCGATCCTGCCCCAACCTGCTCCCTGCATGCTGTTTACTTGCGAGTAAAACTGCTTTTTTATTTTCTTTTTGCTTTTACAACCCATCTCACAATGATGACAAATCTACACTCGACAGACATAAAATTCAATTGCTTCACTGATTGTCAAAACGAGATGAGGCACAAAGCTCCTGAGATAGACGACGGCACATAAAACCCAGGCTCAGGACAATTCACCGGTGGAGAGTCTTCAGACTGAGGAGCTCTTTATAAAGCACTAAGTGCACAGACGCTTGCTTTATTGCGTTGTGCTGTGCCGATACTGACAACAATCCATATACATGTTCAAAATGGTTTCCAGTTCAACCACCTTATCTAAGGAAGGAAATAAGATTTATCCTGCTATCTCAGCCGTGCAGCTCCCTTCATGTAATCTACTTCCTGCTATCGGATGTGAACCAGTGTTCACAGTGGGGTGAAATCAATAGGCAGGCTTCATCTTCACAGAAAGCTGTAGACGAGATGTGGCACGCTGGAGAAGAGTGGAGAGGTTTCTGGGAGGAGACGTCAGGTGGATTTGGGTGAGGAAGAAATCTCACCAGCAACGATACATGACACGTTTGTCCTATTGGAAGGTATTCCTGCCTTTCAGTTCTATAGTGACTTTTCTGACTGTCTTATTTTTAAGTCTCTTGCTTTGTCGCTGACACACACATACACACACACACGCCTCAGGGTAGATAATATATCTGCAGTGCACTAATGACCCTCTCAGCCTGGAGGTCTGTCAGGCACACTGCTCACGTCACTGCCAATCAGTGAGAACCTGCTGTCAGCGTGAATTTCCTTCCCTCCTCGCTCATCAATCCATCGCCTGAACTCCTTGCATATCAATAACTCTGCCAAAACACGGCTCGCCGCGGTTTGTCAACCGAAATCCAATTTGAAACCTTAATTACTCGGTTGGCTTAAAGGTAATGAAGCGGCATTAGGTGTTGATATGAATAACCCACCTTCATCGAGCCTGACACGTTACACAACGGTGACTAACACTCTGTCATCGTCTGCTTTGGCCTTTTGTCTGCTAAGAAGGTGACGCCAGTTTGCAGCAGAAAGACATTTAGGAGAACAGCAGCAGTGATATAATTTCTCAGTTGACTGTCTGGACGTTGTCTTTCAGGAAGATGGAGAGTGACTTTGTTCACATATCTGAAGGCAAAAGTGTTTATAACTGCTTCAAACTACCACAGTCAGAGCTGCAGAGCACAAGCTGCAATCACAGAGAGGTGAGACATGATTACTGTTTAAAAAAGGCAAATATATTTTAAAAGATTACACTAGTCTAACCGTGAAATGTGGCACAAGCATCGCTGTGGAAGCACGAGGGAGTTTTAGTGTCTGGCCTCCAAACAGCCTGTCAACTGCCGTGTGATCAGAATTGCTCCAAGTCTGGCTGTTTTAAAGATTGTTGGATGCAAGCTGCCAGTTTACTTCAAATAAGGTGCTTTCATATTGGCTTTTTATCCCTTCCACCCCCAAACAAAAGCACCTTCCCAAAGACAGAACTGGAGGAGCTACAAACCATTTCTGCAACATTCCTAAAAGCTGTGACCACCTGCGTCGAGGAGAGAAAACAGGTTTCGTTTGAACCTCTTGGCTACTGCTGAGTGCAATCTAACAAATGTCTGTTTGATCACTGTGTCTCGCCCCATTTGAATTTGACTGTTGAGGAAAAGCTTTAGAAAATCTTGTTTATTCGAGCTTCATTATTCCAAGTTGCCCCCCCCCCCCCCCCCCCCCCCCCCCCCAACCCACCACCCGA
>VOQJ01011241.1:11986-22845 GCA_015052665.1 Apistogramma diplotaenia
TGTTTCAGGAGCAGTTTATGTTAATGAAGAGTAGAGTGTAACTTTATTGTAACTGGTAAACCACTGTCTGCCTGTTATGACTGACAGCCGCGTTATGACTTAAAATAAAAAATAATTGCTAAAAATAGAGTTTTCACCGTTTTCATCTTATTTTCATCTCTGCAAGAAAACCTCGCACAGCGAGAGATTCCGAGACCACGTTTCTTTAGGATCACTTCCGGCAAAAAGTGCAATCAGTGTGAGGACTTTTTTTAATAAATGCGGCGCGTCGGCTTGAAGCGCGTCAGTCTGCAGCCTCGTTCTCTGTGAGCCAAAAGCCTGAGACTGAGGGAACGGGGCAGCGCTGCTATTTCACCGCTGAATGGCTTTGAGTGACAGAGACTCTTAGGAAAGATTCGCTGCGGGGGAGAGGAGGTGAAGCCGTTTTATTGTCGCTTCATCAAAAGCTGCTGTCTGAACCGGGAAGAAAGAGAGGGAGACTCAGTGGGGAGGCAGAGAAACAGAGGCAGAGGAAATGTGAAGAAAAAGTTCCACCTGCACCGTGATTCACCGCCATCAAACTGTCGGCAGGTTGAAGCAGGAAAACTGAATTTAATCTGACAATAATGGATTTTTTTGTCCACTCAAGGGCAGCAGAAACGAGTCGGGTTTTGGTGTTTGAATATATAGGTTTTATTCTACCTTCTGCTGTCACTCCAACATTTTCATTTAGGCAACATTTCAATGATGATTTGACATATTTTACTTGAAGTAAAAACTAAAAAAATGAATTTTCTGCATAATTAGTGCTTTTCCTCTTCATGCTGAGTGTGTTTCAGCAGATTGAGACACTCGGGCACGACTTCTTTTTGTTATGTAGCAACACTGTTACTCATTAGAATCATATTTGTGTCCCTCTGATGCATGAAACATGGAACTATTCACAATAAGCAGAATCATGTGCGCCTGCCCTGACCCGCTGGGGTGAAACGAGCTCCACGCCCGCCTCACGCCTTTCTCTTTCACCCTTCCCAGTTTTGGCAGGACGCTCTGAGTAAGAACGACACCGTCCTCCAGTTTTACTCCCCGGAGGTGAACTCCAGCTACGACACACAATCTCTGAGGATTTACCTCCAGCTGGACAACGTGATCGAGGAGCTGAAGAGCTTCGACTATCACCCCGACCCCACCTTCAACGAGCTCGCCAAGAACGTCATCACGGAGACCAGCATCATCATCGTGACTGTGAGGACCGGTTGCCTTCAGGTCCCCCTCGTTAACTCTTTACCGGTGCGCTGAGCTCACTCTCGTTTCCCCACTTTGTGTCAGGGTCGGGGTTTCTCCAAGGCGATGACAGCCAAAGAGGCCCAGGCGTTTGTGGGAGATGCCTCGTGTCACGTAAACATCCTGCAGGTAAACACTGTCTGTTTGAAGAAAGTTTATAATGGCTTTATAATGAATTTACTCTGTAAACATGGACCCGATGCTGACACTTTATGAAACGTGGGGATACGAGACGCTGGCGTTATCTGTGTCTAACACTGCAGCACTGCTGGTTAAGCTGAATTCCTTTTTCCTGAGTGTGAGTCTGGCAGGTGTTGCTGTCTGGCTTCTAAAAATGCAGCATTAGGCCACACTTAACGCTTGATCTCCCCTCTGCAAAGCACTCAGCGCTCTGATGAAAGTAAATCAGCGAAGGCAGCATCTCCCAGTGTCTACACTACAAAGACGTTATGGTGACAAAACAAAAAAGTCTTCTGCAGCTTTAGTCCTCATGCAGCGTGTCACAATGTGCCTAAAAATACACGAGCAAAGCAAACACCTCGTTTTCTTTTTACTTCATTTAAAACACGCAGCCTTCAAAGAGACCCGTCATATTTTTGGACCAAAGAAATCCCCATTCGTCCATTTATACCAGCTCCTGCTTGTTTAAGGCCTGCTGTCTCTGAGCTCTCCAAGCTCACTTTTGTTCCAATTGGCTGCCCCTCTCCTGGCTTCCAAAAACAGAAACCAGTGTTTCTCACCGTGTAATCATACAAAAAAATCTGAAACGCTGGAAATATTGGATTTGGAGAAGTCTGAAGCTTTTTTTTGACCTAATTAATTAGAGTCGACCAACATGTTTTCCCATTTTTCTAGTGAAACAAAAAGAAATGAGGGGCGACTCGAGACTTTTGCACAGTATGGTGTGTACAGCCTAACAGGTCCCTTTTTAATTCTCATGAAAATGTTTCTTCTTCCAGTCGAGAACAAAAGCAGCAGCAGGCAGTTAATTGGCTGCAGTGGCTGTAAAACAATTAAACCAACAGAAAACACGGAGCTAATTGCAGCTGTTTCTGCTTCTTTTCTGCTCCTCTCTCATTCACTTTAAATCATTTTAATGAATGAAAATGCTGCTTTGTAGAATTTGAAGGGGCTGCAAAATTATCAACGAGGGCGACGGCTCCAAAAGCCGTGAACTGTTTACCAGATTTAGTGACACATCACTAATAAAGCTGCACTCTGACTCTTCGTTCTCTCTCCGTGGACCCGGGCAGGATGATAAGCTGATCCTGGAGGCGCCTTCGTCACAGCCCCGAGCCAGGTCCAGACGGCAGCGCAGAGACACCACCAACAACCTGCTGGAGCTGGTGGTGAGTGCGCAACTTTTTAAAGTCTCTCTTCAGCCAAGAATGATGATATTCATGGAAGTTTGGGAAATTAAAGATATTCTTAATCTCGAGAGTTTCAGATAATGGCTAAAGGCTTCGCGTGCTCCTTCTGGGCCGCATGTGAAAGACTCTGGTCTGTAATAAACCTTCAGTGGGACAAAGACCAAATATCAAAAATAAGCATCCACGAATCTGTTAGGAAACATCACTTTTTCCTTCATCAAAGGAATCCAGTGACGGCTGCGTGTGTCCGCTTCTATATCTGCTTAAAGCCAGCACAGTGAACTCTTAATGGTACCAGTCTTTGATGAATTATTAATAAATGTTGTGTTTTTATGCTCGTTTCTAAATTAGCCTAAGCACTATTTTGCCTTCGGCATGTTTAAACATTTTAAACTTCACGCTGAGCTCAGTGAGGTCGACGCCGGCACGTTCACGCCACCCCACTAAGCCTTTTACAGTTGAAACATACTGTAAATAAATTAATTGCTCGTTTATGCATTGAAGAGATTTCAGCAGCTTAAACCTCAGACTCGCTCTTATATATCAGCGCTGTGCAGATGAGCGATGATGTTTAAAAAAATAAACCGTCATGGGAGGAGACGTTTACAGCAGCACCGACATAAAACCAAGAAGAACTTTTTCAGATTTCAGAGGTTTCAACCGTAATAAAAGCTCACGTTTGTGTCTCTGCAGGTGAAGTTTGGAAAGGGCGAGTGGGTCGTGGGTTCGGTCTACTACGCCACGACGAGCGAGATTCCTCTGGCTATCATCATCCCTGCAGTGATCGTGCCGATGCTGCTCTTCATCGCCGTGTCCGTCTACTGCTACAGGTCTGACACAGACTTAAAGAAGGATGTGGGACCAGACTAATGCATGGCTCTGTGTGATAAACGGTTTTTTTTCTGCTCTGTGTGTGTGTGTGTGTGTGTGTGAACCACAGGAGGAAGAGCCAGCAGGCAGAACGTGAATACGAGAAGGTGAAACACCAGCTGGAGAATCTTGAGGAGAGCGTCCGAGATCGCTGCAAGAAAGAGTTCACAGGTACGGAGCCTCACCTGAAAGCTGTGAAGTCACGTGACAGGGGTGGGTGCGTAATTAATGTACAGTGCTGACATGTGCCTCTATATCATCATATAGCATCTCATGTTCGCAGTTCACAGCACGTTGATGCTTTATGAGCCTCCACCAGCAGCAGCACGCTGACATCAGAAACTTCCCCAGAACAGATGTTTCTTCCACTGAGAGGAAACATTAAAGGAAGCAAGAAAATATATTTTTCAGACAGTTTTCGTGTATTTTTCCATAATTATCAAACTGTTGGTGCAGTTATTGAGAAGTGTGGCTGGAAGTCTTCCTACAGTGCTCACAGAGGCACGCTGATGAACTTCCTAAAAACCACTTCCTAAAACTTTCCCACACTCTGTACAGAGGTGTGGTTTCACTGCAGTGTTGGTGAGCTGTTCTTCTCCAAAACCAGCGTCTTCATCCTCACTGTGATGTCTGTGAGATGATTCTTTGAAGCAAGAATGGACACAGAAGAAACAAAGAATGTGGGGTTTTCATCATCCTGTATGCATATCATTAAGTCTCTCCTAACTTTGGGAAAACTGCTTAGCTTTCCTAAGGTTTCCTTTTCCAGCAGGTAGCACTGGCTCAGTTTAATCCCAGTGGCTGCTGTTTTTATTGTGACTAGCAGAAGGTCCAGGTCTGTGGTTGAGGTTGAGGTCTGTGTCGGCTGGCGCTGCTCTGATAATCTGTGGATTTTGTATAAGAAAAGTTCCAAATACTTGAAGCTGTGTTCTGGGTACCACTCCTGTGGAGCATCCTGCCTTGTTCAGGCTGCTGCTGCTGGTGTAATGGTGTTAAACCCCACAGCGTACCTGAGTATTGTTGCTGACCGTGTTTGTGACTGCAGTGCACCCATCCTCTGACGGCTGCTTCCAGCAGGATTAGCCACCATGTGTTAAACCCACTGTATTCAAACGGCCTCCACGGTCACCGGAGGCGGTGGAACGGGAGATTCGCCTCATGGGTGCAGCTGACAAACCTGCAGCAGCTGTGTGCTGCTATCATGTCACTATGAACCAACATCTCATCAGATCTTTTGTCCCCTTAGGATGACATCATTAAAAAACACCCTGAATTAAACCCTAATCTCGTCAGGTTTCAGAGCAGCATGCAGCTGTCTGCTCTTACTTCTTTTCCGTAATCTTCTAAATACCCATTACAAGTGATGGAGCTTAAGAGCACTCCAATAACTAAATGCTTCACCTTATTGATCTCTTCCAAAACTTTTTCTTTAGCTGAAGTGGAAAAGCAAACACGGTCTGACTGAAGTTGTCTGCAGCAGAATTATCAGTATTGTTTGTCTCCTAAAGCTCTGGCCTTGTTTATCAAGCAGAGCTTTTCTAATGATCCAAAGATTCCAGCGGTAAGCTGAGCCAATTAAGTCATGGAAGTATGTTTCAGCTCCATCCAATTAAATCTCCTCGTACTAAGTTCTACACAACAGGCAGTCGTAAAACTTAACACGAGTTTCCCCGTAAATGTAAGGCTCCTGTTCTTTTGATAGTTTAAAAAGCCCTGTTGTTTTTCTGAGGCAAAGATTTTCATGGTCGTGTCCTCCACCGCCAGTTAAAGACCACATTTTATACATTTTAAATAGCAGCCACCTCCCTTTGTGTAGTCTCTGAGGACGCAACCGCCTTGAAGTTATAATTGGTACTGCGATGCATTTGAATTTGTGTAAAGTGCTCTGAGTGGTCGATAAGACTAAACCCACTCTGTATAACTCCAATCCATTTACCATTTGGTTCACATTTGATGCACCACAACAGCCTCCTTTTACACTGGAAATGGAAGGTCTGTGCACGAGTGTCACTCAAATAAATAAAAAGATGATGTAATTCCAAAGAAAATAATGCATATATCAGTAAAAAAAAAAGAGCCATATGCAGCCAAAGTCCTAAATTACTGAGGCTCCCTGGACGTCTCATGACAGTACAGTGGTAAGCAGCCAGGGGAGCTGTTCTGCTCATTTTCATCTTTTTTTCTTCTTGGACTTCACTAGAGTGGCTTTGCATGATCCACAGTTCAAAATAATCCTCCTTTTATCTTGTATAAATCCTTGTGATTGGTTGCCCCTCGTGAGCAGGGGTGGGTGGGGCTTCTGTGTTCACAGCCAAAGTCCCTGAAATTACCGTGTTGGCAGTATCCGCTCTTGCTGACATCCAACAGAGCCGACAGCAGAAAAAATGGTCTTCTGAAGTGGTTTTGTTCTTTTGTCTCTGTCAGATCTGATGATTGAAATGGAGGACCACACCAGCGACCTGAGCGAAGGCCGCATCCCCTTCCTGGACTACAAAACCTACACGGACCGAAACTTCTTCCTGCCCTCCAAGGACGGCGCCAACGACCCCATGATCACAGGAAAACTGCAGATCCCAGAAGCTCGCAGGGCCACCGTGGCTCAGGCACTCAACCAGTTCTCCAACCTGCTGAACAGCAAAACGTTTCTCATCAACGTGAGTTTGAAGATTTTAGTGGAGTTTCTTCTTTCAGCTCCGCCGCCTTCAGACTTTTTCGATTTTCCTGCTTATTTTCTGTCTCTTTGATTACCTGTGCAGTTCATCCACACCTTGGAGAGCCGTCCGGACTTTAACGCCCGCTCTCGGGGTTATTTCGCCTCGTTGCTGACGGTGGCGCTGCACGGCAAACTGGAGTATTATACGGACATCATGAGGACGCTGCTGCTGGAGCTGATGGACGAACATGTGCAGAACAAAAACCCCAAACTCATGCTCAGGAGGTGAGGACAGTGAATCAGTGGGTTTGTCCTGTGATTCCAGCTGCTGCACAGATCTAATGTTTCCTTCTGTTTGTGTATGTAGGTCAGAGACGGTGGTGGAGAGGATGCTTTGTAATTGGATGTCCATCTGTCTCTATCAGTTCCTCAGGGTAACACAGATTCTTTCGCTCATTCCGTGTCGCCGTTTCCCGTCATTCGATCTGTTTTATGTCCTGGTTTCTTCGACCTGTTTCTCTTACCTGCCCTTTTCTGCTTCTCCTCTTTGTTCCTTCAGTTGTAATTGACTCTTAGACACTTTCCTTCTCACTGAAACCTGTACTTGAACCTGTATTTTGTGCTCTGCCTTTACTTTGTTTTGGCCAATTTGGGATTTTTTTTATTCTGACAGCAGCTGCAGATGTGTCGTGCATTTGTTCCTATAATTTAACACTTATAATAGAAACTGTTCATGCCTCAGCTCCAGAGGAGGTTTGGAGCGTGGGCATGCTTTATGTTTTCATGAAGGCCAGCAGTTATGCTGCGAATGTATTTACGACCCAAACTGAACCTTGGAAGAATCCGGAGAGCTCAAATTCAGACTGCAGAACGCTAAACGAGCAAAAAACTGCGCCTCACTTTCCACAAAGAAAATAAAACGTGCAAATTCAAATAAGGAAAAATATTTTCAGCAGTTCAAAAAGCACAAAAAGCTGTAACAGCTAAACTGAACAATGACTCTGGTGACTGACACTCGGATCCGAAGCTTCCACACAGCACAAAGGGATCCGGAGCCTTTTCAGATGCCTTTTGTTTGTCTTTCACTCTGTATTTATTTCTTCTCTGACAGTCTGGCATAATTTGTCAGAGCAAAGTCATTTATGAAGTACTTTAAGAATTTAAATAGAGAGACAATTACCCTCTCATATAACTCCCACTATTATGGTGAACACCATACAATATAATATGGCGCGTAAAGGTCTTTGTAATCGGATTGTGAATTGATGTGAGCGGCTGTTTTGCTGTTAATAAATATCCTGCATACAGTTTCTTAACTGCTTAACTGGAGTTCATTTAGACTGGTTGGTTTCCCGGCACAGACCCGGGTTTTAGGCCCAGTCCTCAGTAGGGTTGAGGTCGGCTCTTTGGGAAGGCCATTCCCGAAGCTTAATGTTAGCCTGCTTTATCCAAATCCAGTTCTATGTGTGTTTGGGATCGTGGTCTTGTTGGAACACCCATCTGTGTCCAGGTTTCACGTGTCTAGCTGCTGATTTGGGGTAGAGATGAAGAATTTGGAGGTATTCCTCCTCCTTCATTATTGCATCCACTTTGTGCAGTGTACCAGTGCCACAGGCAGCAAAGCCGCTACAGAGCATGATGCTACCTCCACCATGCCTGCAGTTTGAATTGTAGATCTTAGAATCTGCAGTTGTTCATAAATGGCTCCAAGAAACCTTCCTTCTTCCTTCTTCCTTCTCCTCCTTCGATCTTCACTGAGGTCCTCTGACTTTCATTTTAGGCCTGTAAGGCTGCTACAGTGGCAGAAACGCTGGATAGTAAACGGTGAAAAGAGCAGATCAAAGTGATGCCTTCAGATTCCTTGTTTTTTGTGATCAACAGTCTGAAGTCATGGCTTGTTTCTTAAAGCCCAGTACTAGACTTTTAGTAACTGAAATGTTTTTAAATTGTGCGGCAAACCTTTTGTAACACTAACAGGACACAGCAGGAGAGCCTTTGTACAAACTGTTCAAGGCCTTGAAGCACCAGATTGAGAAGGGCCCGGTGGACGCCAAGATGAAGAAGGCCAAATACACGCTGAACGACACGGGGCTGCTGGGGGACGACGTCGAGTACTCCGTGCTGGTTAGTACCAACAAAAACAGCACCGGGCAGTCGTTTTGTCACGGGGAATGAAACAGTGCTTGAGATACGTGGGCTCAGAGAGACAGGCGATCGTTCACACTCACACCTGAGGGCAGGTTAGAATCACCAGTTAATCTAACCCTACTAACCGCATGTCTTTGGACTGTGGGAGGAACTCGGCAAGAACCCACTCAGACACGGGGACAACATCTAACATTTAGCCTTTTGTGTGCCTGCATTAAAAAACCCTCATCGTGACTTTTCACTGTTTTAAACCATGAAATAACCTATTGGGCGGAGACCCTGGCCCACTTGTGGCCAATGGAGGAACTGCAGTTTTTCACCTCCTCCTCCTGGGTTCTCAGCTGCATGATGGAAGCAATGCAGCTCCTTTTTGTTCTCTTGTGTCAGTGATGTCAGAGTGTGTCTGACAGGTGTGTCTGTGCTGTCAGACTCTGCAGGTGCTGGTGCACGGGGAGGGACCAGATGTGACTCCGGTGAAGGTGTTGAACTGCGACACGATCTCCCAGGCGAGTTTCTCTTTGTGTTTCCAGAGGCTTTTTGGTCTCCGCCATTAGGAAACTTTCTAAATGTTTGTCCATGTTTTGTGTTAAACCAGGTGAAATTGTTTTATTTGTGCTCTGCAGGTGAAAGAGAAGATCATCGATCAGGTGTACAGGAACCTGCCATATTCCCAGAGACCGAAGGTGGAGAGTGTGGCACTGGGTAAGACGAACACAGTCACAAACGCCTGGGTTACAAGATTTGTGGGCAAAAACCCTGTAAAAGCTCAAGTCATAGATGGTGTATTTAGCTTTTTACTGTTTCAGAGAGCTAGAGGCTACAATGTGTCCTTCATGAATCCTTGCTTCCTTCACTTGTCCTTTTCGGAGCTGCACAGCTGCATGAGCTGTCAGTCTACAGATGCTAACGCTGCTCGTACTCGAGCTACACAACTGTATAGTACAATGATGTGGAAAAGTATTTGTGCCTGATTTCTTAGTTTTTTGCATATTTTTCACACTTTAATGTTTCAGATCATTAAACACATTTAATAGAAAAAGATAAAAAGAAGAAATAGAAAATGCAGTTTTTAAGCTATGATTTCATTTATTAGCTGTCCCAACCTACCTGAACCTGTGGCAAAAATAATTCCTCTCTGTTAAATCATGAATCTCTGTTAAAGCTGAGTTCAGTTTCTAAGTTCAGGCCTGATTTCTGTCGAACCCGTTGAATCAAGAAATCACTCGAATAGAAATTGTCTGTCAAAGTGAAGCAGACTGAAAGATCTCAAAAGGCAACTCGGAAGAAACAGCTGAGAAACAAAGTCACCGACATCCATCAGGCTGGAAAGAGTTCAGTGCCGTTTCTAAGGCTTTGAGACTCCAGTGAATCACAGTGGGAGCCATTTTCCACAAACGGAGGAACCTGGAACAGTGGTGAACATTCCCAGGAGCGGCCGGCTTACCAACATTACTCCAAGAGCACATCAGGACTCATCCAGGAGGTCACAGAAGAACCCAGAGCAACATCAAAGAACTGCAGGCTCATTTAAGGTCAGAGTTCATCGACTGGGCAAAAATGGCCTCCGTGAATTAAAAAAACACTGCTGACCAACAAGAACACAAAGGCTCGTCTCACATTTGCCAGAAAACATCTGGATGATCCCGAGAATTTGGGGAAATTTTCTGTGGACTGAAGGAGACAGAAGTTTGAGTCCCGTTACATCTGCATTAACTATCACAGCCTCTCATTCAAGGATCGTCATAGCAACAGTCAGACGTGGTAGTTTGATGGTCTGGGGCTGCTTTGCTGCTTCAGAACGACTTTCCATCATTGATGCAGCCACGAATTCTGCTCCCTACCAGAAGCTCCTGACGGAGAAGATCCGTTCGTTGGGTCACGCAGCAGGACGACGATCCAAAGCACAGCAGCAAGTCCACCTCTGAATGGCTCATAGAACAAGAAGGTTTGGGAGCTTAAATCAGATTGATCTGCGTTGGTGTGACCTTAAACAGGCTGGAAAACCCTCCAAAGCGAGCCAACGCTTTTATTTTCTCCCTGACACACCTGAAGTTAGCCTCACACACATGCAGGTTAAGGTGGGGGAGGACGTGAAGGGAAAAACATTTCTTTTCTCTTATTAGCCCTCCCTGCAGATGCCACAGATCCAGATGTTTTAACTCGATTGTGGAGATTAAGCATGAAGCTGCAGAGCCGTTTAAGCAGGTCTGTCAGGCCACTAAAAGGCTTCTATAAGGGCAGTGAGACGTGCCGTGAATAAGGATCGGATGGATTCCAGGGTCGACCTTAAACACTCCATAGCATCCAGAGACGGGGGGAGAATTTCATTAATCCCAGAGAGAATTTCCTCTGCGGCTGAATCACACACAGCAGCCATTGCAGTGTGTGCTGTATAATGTTTACTATCGTTGGGTGTGAAAGGGGAACATAAAGAAGTTATAAGATGTAACGCTCCAATAATATTCAGTAGCATGTTTCCGTTCCCCTCCCACGTTCCCGTCCGACTGCAGTCGAGTTTTTATCCAGCAAGGAGAGGCCCCGCTCTCTTCTCCCAG
>VOQJ01011242.1:9180-20325 GCA_015052665.1 Apistogramma diplotaenia
TAAGTGGGTGCAAACACAGGGGTGCAAAGGGAAAAAAAGGGGTGAAAAGGGGAGTTTAGAAGGAAGAAAAAAAAAGAAGGGAAAGGGGGGGGGGGGGGGCGGACGGACTTACATGTGGTGTTAATAAAGGCGGTGTAGAGTTCCTTGGTTAGGAGAGGGTCAGGCAGATCCCTTAGGAACTCCTTCAGCAGAGCAGCTACATCGTGAACACTGTACTCCTCATCTAGCTGCACATCAACACCACGATCAAACTCTTCCCGCAGCTGAAGCAGGACCATAAAGAAAAAGAGGGAAAGGGGTGCTCAGAAACATCCTCTGCACATACCTGTACTGTAACAGCGGACATTAGATAGTAGGTAGTGCACACGCCCACAGAAACTCACTTCCTGCTAGTCCTCCGAGTGACCTGTTGAGAGTCTCAGTTCAAACTTGATTTACCAGTACAGATTAAAATCTCTGCACTCTGACCATTGGATGACTTCTTCAGAATTACAAAGCCGATTTTACAACGAGTTGCCTGCATATTCACTAATATGGCTTAATAAATGACTTCGTAGTCTTCTCTTCTTGTTTCATCTCGGTCATTCACCTCTGTAATGACGGAGACGTGAAGATCTCAGGCGTTTGCTTTGAAGCTGTTACCAAATGAATAATAAGTATAAACTGGCTGGAGAATGAAACAGATGAAGGTTTGGTGGCATAAATGGCACATTTTAATGCAATGTGTTGGTTTTAACGCGTTCTATTCTTGGCAACAAGATTTTGTTTGTTGGTGTTGACTCCTGTGAAAGGAAAAGGAGGTGTGAAGAACATTTCACACCAAAAAGTTTCACTTTCTACAAAACTGGCCTCTGATTTGTTGTTGGGCTGTTTGGCATGGCACTGTGTGTCTTGTCTGTGAATACATTTATTAAATTGTACTTTCATATGAAGGATAACAGGTTGCTAATGAGTGTCAAACAACCCAATTAGGCACCTGTGGGAGTTGTACCAAACGAAGAAATTTATAGTTCTTTAAAAAAAATGAAACACTTCTCTCAATGGCAAAAAAAAAAAAGTCACCCTGGATATCGCTGCTGATGCATTCAGGGTAATGTGTTAGGAATGAAAGGACGCCACATCTTTTGATGGAAATAAAAATGATCAACCTACACAGGGTGAATTCAAAGACCCAAAAATCAATGTGAAAAATGACGCAGCAGGCTAGTCCAATGGTGTGAAGCAGTTTGTTTGGCCCCCATGTGTGCGTGCATGCCTGAAAACATCAGGGTTCCTAATGAGACGATGGACGTTGTCCTTCTCCTAGATCTGGATCAGAGCATCAATGAGGACCGGGACCTGAGGTGCAACCTGGTGGGTCAGATGGACTGAAACATAAAGCCTCAGAGGTGTTCTCTTGGATTTAGGTCAAAGGAGAAAAGTAAATGGTTTCAATTCCTTCGTCCTCAAGGAACTGCCTGTATTGTCTCGCCACATGAGGTCAGACAGTGTCATGCACAAGGAGGAACCCAGGACCCACAACCAAACCGGTCATGCTGAACAATGTTACAGGCAGCATAACATTCTCCAAATCTTCTCCAGATCCTTTCATGTCTGTCACGTGTGCTCAGGATGAACCTGGCCTCAACTTTGAAAAACACAGGGTGCAGTAGTGGACCTGCCACACCTGGTATTCTATGGCAAATGCCATCATGAAGCCTTTTCCTGATTGGTCAGAGACATTCACACCAGTGGCCTGATGGAGGTCATGCAGCTCTCACAGTGCTCACCTGTTCCTTCTTGCACAATGGAGCAGATACCAGTCCTGCTAATGGGTTAAGGACCTTCTACGGCCCTGTCCAGCTCTCCTAGAGTAACTGCCTGTCTCCTGCTCTTTGCTGGAAGACACAGCAAACCATCTGGCAATGGCACATATTGATGCACCATTCTGGAGGAGTTGGACTACCTGTGCAACCTCTGTAGGTCCTGGTACAGTATGAACATCAAAGCAGCTGAAACTGATTGACTCTGATACGTAACCAGATAAATATCCCAGAGGTTCAGCAGACTTGATGCTAAACTCTTTTGTTGAGCAGTGTATTTACCAAATTGTAAATGGACTGGTTCTTATGTTAAAGCAGTCAAAGCCCCCTAACTGAAAAGGGTACTGACCTGTCGGACTCTCTTCTTGGAACTTCCAACTCTAAAGATCCCCACAGTGTGCAAACCTTAGTGGAAAAAGGAAGCAAACACAGTAATTTAAGTGTTAACAGTGCAGAAATGAGAACAAATGAGACACCAGAGGTACATGTACATATACAATCTCAGTTCCAAAAAAGCTTCAAAAGCTGTCAATAACAACAGAATACAATGATTTGCAAATCTCATAAATTCATAGTTTACTCGCAATCAAACACAGAGAAAATTTAAAATGTTTAAACTGAGATATTTCAGGAACAATTTGGGCTCATTTTAAATTTGATCGCAGTTGCGATGGGGCAGCAAAAGCCTGGAAAAATAAACAGCCTGCATATTTCAGCAAGACAATACTACACCACCTACTGCATCTATTATAAAAGCATGGCTCCAAAGTAGTAGAGTTCGGGTGTTAAACTGTCTAGACCTTCCGCCACCTGAAAACATTTGGAGCATCATGAAATTAAAAAGCATTTTTGAGCCGCTAGGATCAGACGAGAATGGGAAAACATTCCTCTCCCCAAAGTCCAGCTCTCCTCCGTTCCAAGACGTTTACATACTGTTTAAAGAAGAGGGGATGCTGCACAGTGGTGAACACGGCACTGTCACAACTTTTTTAAGCGTGTTGCTGCCGTCACATTCCAGACAGCTTTATTTTTTTCCTAAAACGGTACGTTTCCTCCGTTTAAACATCTTGAGGTCTGTGAGATTTGCCCATCCTTGCATTCAGTTTTAATTCCATTTCACACAGCATCCTAACTTCGTGTTTGAGCAGTTAAGTAGCTGCTCACCATATTTCTCGATGTGCTGACAGCAGCTATCGACGACCCGGGGCACTTGGCGGTAAATGGGATTGAGGCTCAGCCGTTTGTCCCTGTGCTTTTCTTTCTTACTCGGCGTTTCGGCCGGCAGAGAGAGCTGCAGCGCCTCAAGCAGGCGGGACTGGTTGTCGTCTAGGTCTGTGATGGAGTCCACGGACATGCCTCCCTGGAGGATAATCAACAAATGCAGCTGATTAAAAACACACACACGAAAAGCTCTTGATCTGTGCGGGTGGCTCGGACTGTGCTGAATTTCAATGCAATGCCTCACCCTCCTGCGCGCTCGTGGGGCAGCTTCGGGGGTGTTGGGCGATGTTGACTCATTGGCTGTTTCCGATGTTGAACTCAGTGAGGAGTTGCTGCTGGATAACTCCTTATTGGACGGCCGCTTGGTTGCAAACTGCAGGACACATAATTGGAGAGTTTGTCTGATTCTCCTCAGTGCGAGCAGAATCACTTGCCTCATGCTACGCAGTTCAAGATGCTTCATATTTGTCCCAAATGTTCCCAATACTGAACACACAGAGGGAGAACTGCTGTATGTAGGCGAGCTGACAGACCTGTATAATGGACGACACAAGGTCTGAGGAGTCTTTGTGCTCCTCCCGCTGTGGAGGGTCCTGACGATAACTTTCCTGCCGCTGCCTGTGAGCCCTGTCATTGCAGATGACCTGGGAGAGGGGTATACTAAAGGCCTGGGGTATGAACTCTGTGAAAAAGAGCCAAAAGATATCGGGGGAGGGGGTAGGAAAGAGAAGGAAAGGGAAAAAGAAGCTCTTACCAACATCCAAAAAAAGCTCTTCTGCAAAAAGCTTTATCGCTTCTGTTGCGCACATGCAATAAAAGCATCTCAAAGCACATTAAAGCATGTCAGTAAAACTCTCATGGCGCTACTAAAGTACCGCATCTGTTTTCCAAAATAAGACATCACAGAAAGTAAACCAACACGAACCCAGCCCACTAATTCTAGGGCCTTTTGACCTAAAATAACACAACTTTGATGACGCTCACCCACAAGCAATCATTTTCCCCACGCGGCTCAGTTTTAGGAGATGCTCAGCTTCGACACACATTGTATATAAATAACGGTTAGCTGTTATTCCTTTGTTCCATTTCCTATTGCATAAGCCCCGACTTCAGCGGTGGTGCATTAAAGTGCTCCTCTGATGGTCCCATTGTGAGACCGTCCCTTTGAATGGGCTGTTTTCATGCACTTTTAAGTTAAAAAAAATAAACAAAGCATAATCAAATTCTTCCCAGAGCGAAAGGGGAAAGTCGCGGTATCTATGTGAGCAGAGCTGGTGAAGAAAAACAGCCGCACGCTTGCACCAACAGCCAACATCCACTGAGACAGACTAGATTTTTACTCGTTTTAACCTATGAGAGAAAGACAGAGCGGAGTTTGTTTTGACTTGAAGCTGCAAGGCCGATCGAGCACCAAGTTCGCTCAAAAAGCTTGTGAAGCAAAAGTGTAATCAACTTCAGATATGCTTCTGATGAAAATAGATGCAGTACTGCTGACGGACGCACACATGCAAGAGCCCAATTACGTGCAGGGCTGCCTTCAGAGAGGAATGATGTCATACTGGGCTATCGCAGGCTATATATTCCATTATACTCAATCCCAAGGCCTGAGCCAACAGCTGTGCAGTGTGTGTGTGTGTGTGTGTGTGTGTGAGAGTCAGCGCAAGTGGGAGTGAAGTCAGAGGAGAGGGAAAGCGAAATGCATTCCACAACCACAAGTGAAAGCCTGTGGTTCATGAACAACATGACCACTAACACTGTGACACAGCGAACACACGCACGTGCACATATTCACTGTCTGATTCCCATAACATAGGCAGGACCAGCAGCATAACCACAGTCATCGAACCGTGCCAGATTTTCATAAATCTTCCGTCTTTCCAGGCCTCGCGACATCGTAGGAACACTGACTTGATTTTCAGCTCCGGGTTTTCATGATCGCGTCCACGTAAGTGTGTTTACATCAATTGTTCTAAGTTCAAACAGCAATCAGCTCTCAGCTTCAGGAAGCGGTAAATGTTCACCTCCCCATGGAGTGTTGTGGAAAGTATCTGAGCCCAGAGTTGCTTGATATTATCTGAGGGAAAAAGTCAGCCTTTAGCTAAGAAGATTGCATTTGCAAATATGGTTTGGTTCCTTCTGTCTCTGTCTGAGATACATCGGAGCGCGCTTCAAAGTAAAGCACAGGGCTGGTGTTTAGGGAGAACATTAAACCTGAAGTTGAGCCCACAGGTAAATGGAGCCTTCTGGCTTCTAAAGCTAACATAAACAATGCTACCATGGAAAACTGGATAGCAACATGATTTTTTTTGAAGATTATATGGAATCTGGCAGATGTTATAATCAATTCAATGTTGATTGAAGCATATTATTTACATCCCAATCTAAAGCTCACAGCTTTGTGATGCAGAGTTAAATTTAAAATAGTTTTGCTCTAAAACATGAAAAAAAAAAAGCTAATTTTTTTGCATTTTGCCTGCTCTTTCATGTCTTTTTAACTATCCTCTGCCATTCTGGCTTCAGCAGTTATGAGTGATTTAATTGGTTCTTAGTTTCTGATTTGGGTTAAGCTTTAAAAACTTAGCTGTCAGTCCCCACAAACTCCATTGTTAAAATGTCAGAATTTACAGTGGACGTAAACACACTATATTGCCACTACTATTCACTCATCCACCTATATCATTGAATTCACTTCCACAGGTGTATAAACCAAGCACCAAAGCATGCAGACTGCTTCTGCAAACATTAATAACCACCTGTGCAACAAGTTCAGTCGTAAAATGTCCTCACTGCTAAATATTCCAGTCAGCTGTTAGTGGTATTATAACAAAGTGGATGTGACTTTGAATGACAGCAACTCAGCCATGAAGTGGTAGGCCATGTAAAATAACAGAGTTGGGTCAGTGGATGCTGAGGTGCATAGTGCACAGAGGTCACCAACAGAGGTCAAACCCTACAGACCTCCAAACTTCATGTGGCCTTCAGATTAGCTCAAGAACAGTGTGCAGAGAGCTTCATGGAATGGGTTTCCATGGCCGAGCAGCTGCATCCAAGCCTTACATCACCAAGCACAATTTATGCATCTGTTGCAGTGGTCTAGTCTCTCTATCTGGCAATCCGATGGGTGAGTCTGGGTTTGGTGGTTTCCCGAAGAACGCTACTTGTGTGACTGCATTGTGTGAAGTGTAAAGTTTGGTGGAGGCGGGATTATGGTGTGTTGCTGCTTTTTAGGAGTTGGCTCGACCTCTCAGTTCCAGTGAAAGGAGCTCTTAATGCCTCAGCATACCAAGACATTTTAGACAATTTTATGTTCTTCACTTTGTGGGAACAGTTTGAGGAAGGCCCCTCCCTGTTCCAACATGACTGCACACCAGTGCCCAGAGCAGGTCCGTAAAGACATGGATGCGTGAGTTTGGTGTGGAAGAACTTGACTGGCCTCAATCTGACAGGTAGACTCTTATTAGTGTAGTCTGAAGCAAACCAATTCAAGTATACTTAGTATGTGCATATAAATATTCTAATAAAAACAGACTGAATCCTGACAATCACCTAAACACGAGCACATTTTCCTATCATTACGAGTTTGCATTCTCACACATTTTATTTAAAAAAAATCCCATTTTATTTTACGGTCCAATTCTCCCTTCATTTGGGCTTATTTGACTAAGCTCTTTGCACTTTCTGCCAAATATGCAGAGTTTGCTCAGTGCGGCACAGTGGCTGATCCTCAGAGCCAGTCCCCTTACATGGAGTCGCTCCACTTAAGCTAAATATAAACTGTCAAAGCCCAGTAAACAGAAAGTGTTTTTGCAACCCCCCTGTTCACCTGCCCGAGGGGTGGAGACCACAGACTGGACCCGTCTGTCTCACTGGGGGGGAGGGAGACTGTGATGGAGTGATGGCGAGAGAAAAGCCTGTGAACTGGCAAAATATCAGAGTGCACATTAAAAGAACCCGGCGTACCTTTGTCTTTACTCTTCTCTTTTGCGAGCGAGTCCAACTTCCTTCTCAGCGACTTTTTCCGCTTCTGTCCATCTGCACAGGAGGAAATAAAAATATGCAAATAAATCATCTGAAACAAATGATTCCCATATCTGCTCTTTCTTATCTGGCTTATTATATTTAATAAGCTTATGTCAGGAATGCAGACATGAATTAGCTACAGGGGGGAAAGCTGTCCGTGTACTCAAATCCATTTAATGGAGCTGTCAGACAGCACCAGAAACAGCAGTAGTCAGCACGAGAAAAAAAAACGCTATGAAAACACATTAAATCGCTTATAGTTTTTATCTCGATTACCGAGAACATGTAATGATTTTCTTACTTTGGGTACTGGTACATACTGCAGCACCATATATGGTGCATAAACACTTTCTTTGCCTGGTTTAGCTTAAAAACTCCTTCTTGTATCAACAAAGCAGCATCACCCTGATTCACTGCATTCGTTTTATTCAGCTTAAAACTAATGATGTATAAAATTTCGAATTTTACACCCACACAGTGTGAACTTTGAGGTTAACTGTGTTTTTCAGAGGTGCATCTGATGTGCAGTAACTAACACACAAACCCAACAAAACAAAAGAAACAATCACCACCCTGAAAAGGACATTAATGTGCACGTGTTTGCTTTACATCCAGGTACTTGAGAGGAATGCTTTGAAATGAGGAAGCCTCGTCGTCAGCTGTCAACATGATGAATTTGCTGACTGATGTTCAGGAAACTGTGGAAGTTGTGCCACATGCAACTCGAAAGTCTTGGAATCCTGTGGAAACCTCTGCAACTTTTACCGTTATCGCTCTGCAATTTGTTTTCTTTCACACGTCATATTGTTCTGGGCTCATTCACGGAGCCTTGATCCGCTGCTTTAGCAACCTCGGTCTGAACCGCAGATGTTCCCTGCAGCTGTATCGAATGAGTCACCCGTGAGGCTGAGGGAATTGCATCCAACGCCCACAACAAGCTTGATGGTAGTGCTGGCAGCTTACGTCAGGGTGCAGGTTCAGTTTCTGATCCATTTAACCTGGCCTGAAACTTTAAGCGCAGCAAGTCTCGGGGTGCATGGGAGAAAAGTAGGTGGAAACAGCGCGGGGTGTGAGACACCCGGAGAAAGAAAGCAGATGTTGTGACTGAAAGCGAGGGGCAGCGAGAGCGAGAAGGGAGATGAAGACATAGGAAATGGTTTGGATTTTTGACAGATGATTCCCAAAGCTGTACGGAAATCCCCCCGAAAACCGCACACTCCCCAGCTCAGCTCCCAGCCAGCTGTGAAGCTGTCTGATGAATCGTTCTCGCTCGCATCGCGCTCTCTGTCCCATCCCTCTGTGTCTTCCTCACCTCCGCCTTTCTTGAATGTGCTTTTTGTTCCTGGAGGAACACTAGAAACACGACCCCTGCAGACAAATATCAGATGCAAAACCCACAACAGCAAGTGCAAAAACGGCGCTCGGGCGCACACGCCGAATCTTAAACAGTTGAAATATTTCCCTCGGTAGCACATGGCGGCCGTCAGGAGCTCTGGAATTCATAAGCAACGCAGACAAGTACGTATTAAATCATGCTGGGGAGAGGTTTAACCTTCAGCTGGAATGCAAGCCCTGGATAATCCACTCACTGCACTATACTGCTGCTATGGCACCCACTCAACTGCCATAGTGAACAACTCACTGTGCATCTGTGTGCCTTAATCTGAAGCTGTGCAAAGGTTCTGATCTGGTTTTAAAGTTTTAGCTGTGATTGCTATTCATTATTACATTGTCAGGCCAAAGTAATTGTAAAGAACAGCGGCAATGCAATAAATTAAAGGTCTTCAGCAGCAGTAACTTGCAATAATAATTCTCAGTATGACTTTATCAGGCTGATTGTGGAGGAATTTTGGCAACTCTCTGCTCCCTGGTGTAGATTTGCTGCTGTGCTTGTGGTTAGTTGTCCTGTTGCATGACCCAGTTTCAGCCAAGCTTTAGCTGTCGGACAGAAAGACGACCTCGAGTATAAAGAGCTTGCAAGGAGGCCAGGTCCTGTGGCTGCAAAAACAAGCCCAAATCTTCACCCCTCCACCACCGTGGTTAACAGTTGGTATGAGGTGATCACACATGATGATGGCCGATTAATCAAGTGCATTTGATTAGCAGCACCTGGCTGCCAATCCAGCTCATGCAGCCTTACTGCGTGACCACTAGACTATATTTTTCAAACATCTCTGAACTACTGACTGACGGAGAGAAAAAATGATGTCCCTGGAGTTATGTAATATCTTAATTTCACTTCCCAGGTTTTCAAAATATTATTCTCTAATCACCCAGTTTATTACGGCTATTAATTTGTTACAATTTGCAACATTTATAACAACTTCTTTTCAGTTGAGTGGGGTTATATTTCTTTTCTCTGCTATCTGAAAACCCTGACGCATGCCGACATTTTTAGCCTGGGCGAAACCAGCGGAAAACCACCAACTCCAGCAGTTTCACTGCAGCGCTCTGTCCGTGTTTGGAAAATGACAAAATTGGACAAATTGATCCAGATTTAGCGAAAGCTTAATTATTTGGTTTACAAGAGCGCACAGAACACAGAACAACAAGGACACAGTCTAGCGAGCTTTTTGCACAATCTAGGGCTTTTTAAACAGCGTTTGCAGTGACTGCACTTGGCCTCGCCTAAAGCGGGAAGGGAGTTTCACGTCGTTGTGAGGAGGGGAGGTCAACAGATACCGTGTCAAACAGGAAGCAACCGATCCCTATGTGAAATAAGGCTCACGTCTAAATCCACGCGCTGTCACAACTTCCCCAAACATAGACCATACAAGACTTCCCTTCAATACACTTGAGAGATGAAAAGGGGATGTGGTCAGGGACTTGAGTGCTGGCTGTACTTTATGGGACACTTGAAAATATTTGCACAAGCTTACACAGCAAACCCAGGTCAAGCACATCAAATGAGCAGCGCACGCAACACAGAGGAGTCCTGGAGTCAACAGCACACGCGTTTTGTTTGTTAACAGTCACATAAGTTTCATCATTTCAAGACCATTTCAAGCACTTTGTGGGTTCCAGATGGGTGGTTACGCTGCTTTAAACACCAAAGTGATGTAACAGTTTAAATCGAGCCTGCAGCATGCATTAAACAAAAAATCCCCACCTTTTGGCATGGTGATCTGACACCCCAAGTCATAGTCCTGGTGTAAACGGGCGAAGGCCACTTCCTGCAGCCTGGCCCTCTCCAGCTCCGAGAGGCTCTGGATGGCGACTGGCATGAGACGCACGCTCCGCCCCGACAGGCTGCTCCAGGTGAAATCCCCCTGGCAAAGACAAGTAAAGTTACCTTTCACTGCTGCTTTTTAACCATTTTCATATAAAAAAGTTTTTAAGATTTAGCATTTTTATGTTGCAAGTCGAGTCACGGGCTTAGATGCCGTGATGTAGCCTGAGCGTCGCCGATTGGCTGGTAGGAATCCCTGTGAAATCTTTTTATTGTGCAAAATGTCCTAATCGGGGGCCCTTACTGGGTATGGAAATAATCAACAACAAATTCTGTGGGGCTAGTTTATTTAGTGTCAATAACACATAAATGTTTAGAAAGTAATGAACGTGAAGGTGATTAAAGCTGCTGTAAACAAAAGAGGAAAAAAAATGGATGCAGCCAACAGAGACGAATACAGACAGCACACGTCTCAGAAGTCACTCCTGTTTTCTAGCTCTGTGGAGCAACTGAGGACATTTTAAGCACCCTGATGGATTTGCAATATGCGCTCTGTATACAAAGCTAGCGGCGTCCCACTCATTGTTCAGCGACATACTGAACCTTCCAGCTAGCTTTGGCTTTGTGTGTGATCGAGATGTAACCTGAACTGATGTCAATTGTAATTGATGGCTGGAGATCCCGAGACAGCTTTGCACGTTTCAGTCATCTGAATGTCTGTTCATGCATTCCTGCGCGTCTACTGACGGGTCAGGAAGACGGAGAGGTTAAGATGAGGGGGAGAGACACTGCTGCAATTTACTTAATGCCTTATCCAGACAGAGGGCTTAAAAGTGTGCAATGCGTTTGTGTTTACGCTGCCTCAGTTATGTTCTGATGCATGCAGGGAATGAGGTGTTTTTTTTTTTTTTTTTTTATTTTTTTTTAAATTTT